>RJWM01009623.1:0-67081 GCA_004363535.1 Dasyprocta punctata
ATTCCTTTTGTCCCCTTAGCCGGCCAGGGACCGTGGGACCGGGACGGAGAGGGATCTGACGCGCGGGATAAGATGGTCTCTACCTCAACCTGATAAAAGCCATATATCATAAACCAACAGTCAACATATTGCTAAATAGAGAAAAACTGAAAACTTTCAACCTAAAATCAGGAACAAGACAAGAATGTCCATTATCACCACTCCTATTCAATATAGTTCTGGAAATATTAGCCAGAGTAGTTAGACAAGAGAAAGAAATAAAGGGAATAAAGATAGGAAAGGAAGAAGCTAAATTATCATTATTTGCAGATGATATGGTACTCTACATAGAGGATCCACAAACATCCATTAAGAAACTTCTATATGAACTAAACAAATTCAGTAATGTTGCTGGATACAAGGTCAACAGTCAAAAACAATAGCATTCCTGTACACACACAACGAACTCACTGAGAGACAAATAAGGGAAATCACATCCTTCACTATAGCACCCAAAAAATTGAAATACTTAGGAATCAATCTAACAAAGGAAGTAAAAGATCTAAGGGCCGGGAGTTTGGCTCAGTAAGGGCCGGGAGTTTGGCTCAGTACCTTAAGCGCCTGCCCTGGTAGGTGCAAGGTTGTGAGTTCAATCCCTGGTGCCGCAAAAAAAAAAAAAAAAAAAAAAAAAAAAAAAAAAAAAAAAAAAAAAAAGATCTATACAGTGAAAATTACATTACTCTGAAAAAGGAAATCAAAGAGGATTTCAGAAAATAGAAAGATATTCCCTGTTCTTGGACAGGAAGAACAGACATCATGAAAATGACCATTCTTACAAAATTGTTATACAGATTTAATGCAATCCCAAAGAAAATACCACTTGCATACCTTACAAAGCTAGACAAATCATCTCTGAAATTCATCTGTAAGCAGAAGAGACCTAGAATAGCAAAGGCAACTCTGAGCAGCAAAAGAAAGCAGGAGGCATCACAAGCCCCAACTTCAAATTACATTGCAAAGTTACTGTGATAAAATCAGCATGGTACTGGAATAAAAACAGACCTAAAAATCATTGGAATAGATTAGAAGATACAGCCACAAGTAAAAAGAAACTCAGTCACCTCAACTTTGACAAAGGGGGCAAACTTGTACATTAGAAGAATGATAGCCTCTTTAACATATGGTGCTGGAAAAACTGGCTTTCTATATGCCACAAACTAAAACTAGATCCATGTCTATCTCCATGCACTAAACGAAAGTCAAAATGGATCAAAGATCTGAATTTTAAAACAGAGACTAAATTTGCTTGAAGACACAATAGGTAAAAATCTTGATGACATTGGAGTAGGCAGAGAGTACATGAGCAAAAATTAAACTGCACGGGAAATGCTTCCCAGAATTAACAACTGGGATTGTGTCTTATTAAAAAGCTTTTGCATGTCAAAGAAAATCTCCAAAAGAGTGAAAAATAAACCCACGCATTGGGAAAATATCTTAGACAATTGTCCATCAGACAGAGGACTTCTACCTGAAACATATAATGAATTAAAAATATATCAGGCCCCTAAAATTCAAGGACCCAATCCAAAAATGGGCATCTGAGATGAATACACACTGCTCAGAGGAAGAAATACACATGTCAAATAAATATATGAAACTATGTTCTATATCAATGGTCATTCGGGAAATGCAAATTAAAGCAACACTGAGATTTCATCTCACTCCAGAAAGAATGGCCAAGATTAAAAAATCAACCAATAACAAATGCTGGAAGGGCTGTGGGGAAAAAGGAACTCTTCTCCACTGTTGGTGGGAGTGTCCACTGGTGCAACCACCGTGGAAATCAGTGTGGAGATTCCTCAAGAAGCTAGGATTATAGATTCCATTTGATCCAGTTATCCTGCTCTTGAGCATTTTCCCAGAATTGAAAACATCATACCATAGTGATATTTGTGTACCCATGTTTATAGAAACCCAATTTGTACCAACCAAATCTTGCAAACAACCTAGATGCCCATCAATCCAGGAATGAATAAAAAAAGATGTGGTATTTTTATACAATGGAGTACTACTCAGCTATTGAGAAAGATTGCATTGAGACTTTTATACCTAAATGGACACAACTTGAGACCATGCTCATAAATGAAATAAATCAAAGTCACATGTGCAAATAAAGTATTGTCTCCCTAGTGTAAAAAATCGAAACAGTATATATGATCCAAAATGTACAATAAATACTGTGTAAGGGTAAGAAACTACTGAAAGAGCAAAAGTAATTGAAATAGAAGAGAGGAAAGAAGGAAGGGAAAAGGAAAAAGACATAAATTTGTATATATGTATACGTAAGATAGCTAAAATGACTATACTGCTAAATGCATTAGTTATTGCAAAGAACAGTTAATACTTATATGATGAGATCAATTTTACATTTCTATATCTGTTAATCTAAACAACCCTTTTGATGGTAATGATATGCAATATTGCAACCATTGTCAAATTTGTGTCATTTTGTTTTGTAAACCTATAATGTTACTGTTTTGGATTTGTTGTTGTCCTTTGTTTGTGTCTTTTGCTTTTTGTCTTTCTTTTCTGTGTCCTTTTTCTCTTAAATAAAAAAAATTTTTTTTTGGTGCCAGACTTCCCATCATTCAAGTGGTCCTACAACTGCAAAAACGTTCAAATCCTAGAACTGTCTGAGAGGCTGTGGTTCTCTGATACTAAAATTTGAAGTAGGTTTCTGTTTATTTGCCCTTAATTTTTTTGATAATATAAATCTAGTAAAAATTTTGTGAATTTCTTACCTATTTCACTTTGGGAACATCTTAGCTGATCAGCCAATGCCTTAAGTCTACACATGTTACACCATTCTGATCATTGTCCTGCTTCTGTTTTCCCTTATGATAAGTACATGCATCTCTGCCACTTGACCTCTGTCACTCTAGGATTCAACAGAACCATTCCCGTTAACTTTCTCAACTGAGTAACCCCAGTACCAGGGTAAGATTTGGTAAACAGAGAAAAAAATAACAAAACTCTTCAGGGATGCCAGTGTTTCCATCATGAATCTTTTTTTCAAAGTGTCAATGAAGTGTACATTTTCAGGATCATTCCAGTATGGCAGATTTGATTTGCCATGAAAAGTCCACTCCTTGTTCCATTCCCCTAAGCCTCTGAATACCTCATCATCAATAAACCATGGAATGTCAGGCATCTATAACTCATTCACTTTGGGCCATTATTTGACCCATACTTCTGCCAACCAGACAATTAAACCATTAAACCCCCTCTTTACTCCATGAGATCCAGTATTAAATTCAGAATGACTGTTTAATGGGCTCATGTCATCAAACAGCCTGGTTCAGGTGTAGTTTTTGGCATCATTAATCCATATTCATGAAATCCATTTCCACACTTGCTTATTAATCCTTTGCTTATAAGAGTTAGAAAACTCAAGATTTGGGGAGAATAGCAGACCTCCTCAGGGGTCACTCTCTGTATCTAACCCTTAGGAGCCTGCTGGAATCTGAGCTTATTTATACACCTAGAAGAAAAAATCGGTGGTGAGAGTGTGTCCTGAAGACTGTCAGCATTATTATGCTTGGTCAACACAGGATTAGTTTCCTCTAGTATACTAGAAGAGGCCTATAACATAGGAGGTGTGATTGTGCCACTGTATGTGGGGAAATCTCTTCCTGTGGCAAAATGACCTTAATAGAGTCTAGGAGCTCAATATCCTCAGCCTCATCAGGATTCTTCAAAACATTTTCATCCCAGTTTATGGAATCCCATTCTCTTCTTTTTTTTTTTTTTTTTTTGTACTGGTGATTGAACTCACAACCTCATGCTTACCAGGCAAGCACTTATGCCACTGAGCTAAATCCCTACCCCACCCCTCCCCATTCTTTTCTTATCAGAGCCCTTAACTTTATTTCAGATACCCTCCAAGTCTGAGCATTAAACTTACACTGTATTTCATCCAAATGAATTATGATACCTTGTCCTTGGATTTCTGCAATTTCAGTTTAATGGCTAAAGGAGAGATTTTCTTTCAGGACACACTTAGAAGCTTTTAAACTTTTTGTGTGTGTCTGGGGCTGGAAATTTGAATCTTTGAACTCCTTATTTTCCTTTATTAATTTGTTCTCCCAGTCAGAAGACTTTAGATTTCCTATAGATCCTTTTAGCTAATTATTTTCCTACACTAGTTTTTCCAAAGATACTAAGACCAACAAGTCAGTATTCCCATTCATATTTCCCACTCTGCCAAAAATATTCAAAAGTTTTATATATGGTATCACTAAATTACTTACCTTTCACAAGTGGTGAATTAGGATAATCAATGGATCTACATTAAGAATCACCTTAAGCAGTTCACACCAATGACTATCAGTATTCTCCACAGAATTAAAAGGAGAGACCATGACATCTTGAGGTTTCATCAAAGAGCGAGCCAAATTAAAGAACCTGTAGAGACATTAAAGAATTTTATTTTTACAATTCTGTTTCTCTAGGGTCATTCCCAGTACCAAAATATGTACAAGTCATTGTTTACAAGAGCAAAAAATCAATATGAAATATACAAATATAAAAGAATCTACAAGATTGCCTTACATTGGCTGCCCACAGTATCAGGTGTGAAAAAGTTCAAAAGGCCTGTCTTTACACTGGGGATCCAAAAGATCTGGTCAAAGGCCTGGAGCTCACTGCTCCTGTTTGAGTCTATATCAGGAGGCCAAAGAGTCTTTAATGGAAGGCTGACAAGTCAGTGCCGGAGTCTGAAGTCTGTGATGGAAGATGATGCCCATGGCGAAAGCAAGGACTGAAGTTCTAAGTCAGGCATGGTAGGCACACACCTGTAATCCAAACACTCAGGAGGCCAAGGCAGGAGGATTACTGAGTGTTTAAGGCCAACCTGGGTTGCAAAGTGTGTTCAAGTCCAGCCTAAACTGCATAGTAAAACTCTGTAGGAAAAAAAAAAGGACTAGAGCTCTTCCAAAGAAACAGAAGTATTAAGAATAATACTTTATTTCTTTTTTTTTTTGTACTTCCATCTTTATTTCCATTTTATACTATTCTGGTGATAATTCTACTTATGGTGGGTCTTCTACACCCAGAACTATGCTGAACCAATTTAGTTGGCATTTCTTACTCAAACTGAGACGATGAATCAACCACATGTGAATGACTAATTTAGCAAATAATTAAGAGTCCATTGAATAGTCCCAACAGGAATCTAGGAGTTTAAAAATTCTATTTAAAATATGAACAGCAAAAGTGGCCACCATATGGGCAGAGTGTCATAACTAAAAGAGTCTGCTCTCAGATAGCAATCATTCAGACAGTTTAACAAAAGCAAAGAACATGAAAATAGATTCAACAACTGCTAGATGACACAGAGAAGATCAATCTAATATTATTGAGAACTAGTAAAAAAGTCAAAAGTTGGCAGAAATGGAATAAATATCTTCTTTACAGAAATAGCAGAAAAGCTTTCAAATGTAGAAAAGAAACAGAAA
This sequence comes from Dasyprocta punctata, assembly GCA_004363535.1. Classification (NCBI taxonomy): domain Eukaryota; kingdom Metazoa; phylum Chordata; class Mammalia; order Rodentia; family Dasyproctidae; genus Dasyprocta; species Dasyprocta punctata. The sequence continues at coordinate 5,496 of RJWM01009623.1, forward strand.
AGTGAGTAATACAGAACACCAAATAGACATGATCAAAAAAGAATCTTTCCAAGACTCTTTGTAGTCAAGATTCAAGAAGTCAAACACAGGGACAAAATCTTAAAAGCTGTTAGAGAAAAGCAACAAATCACTTATAAATGTAAGACCATTGAGATTATAGCAGACTTCAAAATACAAATCTAAAAAGGAAAGGAAAGAAAAAATGAGAAAAGAAGAATAAAATGAAAGCAAAGCTTTTTGAAAAGAGAGGAGAAAGGGGTTTAAAGGGAGGGGATGGGAATATAAAAAAAGGAATCAAGACATATATGATGTACAGGCACAAATTCCTTATAGTGAATGTGATCATTGTGTATATGTAAAATGTTCTAATAAACTTAGATAAACTAAAAAAAGTGCTTAAGCCTTCCCAAAACAAACAAACACACAAACAAATCGTGAGTGTATCCTACGGACAATGAAGGAACAATGCCAAAATGTCTAATAGAATGAATACATAAGGTAAAGTGAGCAGTTAAATGAAAAAGAAAAGGAGAAAAAAAACAGCAACAGAAAAATAATGCAATGTCAAAAATAAGTCAATATCTTTCAATAATAGCTCAATATGAAAGTTCTCAATTCCCCAATCAAAAGACAGGATTGACTCCCAAAAAACAAAATGAACAATATGTAGTATACAATAAGCTCATTTAATACAAAAGAAATACACAGAATACAAACTAAAGAATGGAAAATAATACTCCATACAAAGGAGTCTGGAAAAATTCAAGAGTAGTTACTTAATTTCAGACAAACCAAAACTGGTCCAAAGAGGCAAACAAAATAACTATATGTTGGTTAAGGAAACAATTCAAGAGGAAGTGACAACAATTATAAAGATGTATGTGCCAAATACCAGCAATCCCAACTTCATAAAACAAATGCTAATGTACATAAAAAACTAGATAAACAACAGCACATTAAAGAAACAGACATCAATACTCTGCTGCCACAAAATAGGTCAATTAGACCAAATATCAACAAAAAGTTGAACCAAAACTTTGAACAAACTGACTTAATAAATATCCACAGAATGTTTCACCCAACAACAGAATATGCATTCTCTCAGCAGCACATGGGAAACAACATACTAGCTCATAAAGTATGTTTAGGTAAATGAATATTGTGCATATTTTCAGATATAGTGCAGAGAAACTAGAAATCAATGGTAAAAGAAACCACAAAAATATGCAAGCATGTGGAAATTAAACATACAATCTTGAAAAATCAATGGATCACACTAGAAATCAAGGAAGAAACTAGACAGTTCTGAGAATGAAATGACAATATTAGTAAAACATACCAGAATCTTTTGGACACAATAAAAGCAATCTAAAGTGGGTAATTTATAACTGTGAACATTCACATCAGTAAAACAGAGTGAGTCCAAATTAATAACATACTGATGCATCTCAAGGTACTAGAAAAATAAGAAAAATCTAAATCCTAAACTATCACAAGAAAGGAAATAATGAAAATCAGAGCAGATATTAATGAAATTGATACTAAAAAAATGAAGAATCAATGAGTCGAAGAGCTAGTACTCTGAAAAAATAAGCAAAATAGACAGACCCCTAGCAAACCTTGTCAAAAAAGCAAACAAAAGATTCAAATCAGCACGATTAGAAATAAAAAGCATAAAATTACAACAGACAGTACTGAAATCCAGAAGATTATTAGTAAAATAAGAAAAATCTAAGTCCTAAACTATCACAAGAAAGGAAATAATGAAAATCAGAGCAGAAATTAATGAAATTGATACTAAAAAAGTGAAGAATCAATGAGTCGAAGAGCTAGTACTCTGAAAAAATAAGCAAAATAGACAGACCCCTAGCAAACCTTGTCAAAAAAGCAAACAAAAGATTCAAATCAGCACGATTAGAAATAAAAAGCATAAAATTACAACAGACAGTACTGAAATCCAGAAGATTATTAGTAACTAATTTGAGAACCTACACTATAATAAATTTTGGAATCTTTAAAAAAATGTGTATCTTTCCAAATGCACATGTACTACCTGAACAAACCAGTAAGATACAAATCCCCTGAAAATTCCAATAGTGGGAAACAAATTTGAAGAAGTAATGGCAATTTAAAAACAATAAATTACCACTGTAAAAAACCCAATCCCAGTGGAATCACTGACTAATTCTACAAGAATTTTAGGGAGGATCTCCTGCCATAACTCTTCAAATTCTTTAATGAAATTAAACCAAAAAAAGTACCCCAAAACTTATTTCTAGAAGCTAGCATTATCTTGGTTCCAAAACTAGAATAGGATCCAGCAAAAAAGAGAACCCAGTCCAATTTCTTTAATGGGCATAGGTGCAAACATTCTCAGGATGATGCTGGCAAATGGAATGAAACAAATAGTCAAAAAATCATGCATTTTGACCAGATAAGATTCACCCTAGGAATGAAGGAATTGTTCAGAATATACAAATCGGTGAAGGTAATCCATCACGTGAAAGAGGCATGGGCAAAAATCAGATGATCATCTTAATTGAAGAAAAAAAGGCCCTTGAAAAAGTGCAACATCTGTTCATGATTTAAAAAAATTCAAGAAAAAACACATATAAGGACCTTATGTCAGACAGGTGTGGTGGCGCACGCCTTTAATCCTAGCACTCGGGAGGCTGAGGTAGGAGGAGCGTTGTGAGTTCAAGGCCGGCTTGGACTACAAGGAGAGCGTAAGGCTGGCCTGAGCTACATAGTGCGATCCTGCCTCAAAAAACCAGGGCCGGGAGTTTGGCTCAGTGGCTTAAGCGCCTGCCCTGGTAGGCGCAAAGTTGAGTTCGATCCCCGGTGCCGCAAAAAATAAAGAAAGAAAGAAAGAAAGGACCTTATGTCAACCTGATAAAGCCATTTATGGCAAACCACTGACCATTTCACATTAAATAGTGAAAAATCTGAAGTTTTCCCTCTAAAATGAGGACCAAGACACTATTACCACACCCGTTTAATATAATTTTTGAAGCATTAGACAGAGAAATCAGACAGGAGAAGAAACAAAAGTGATATATATAGGAAAGGAAGAAGTCAAATGATTCTTTACAGATGGCATTATCCTCTATATGGGCGATTCAAAACATTTTCTTAGAATTAATAAACCAAATTCAGCAATGTAGCAGGACATAAAATCAACATGCAAAAGTTCAGTGTTTATTTGCACCAATAATGAACTCACTGAGAAAGAAATTAGGCAAATAACACCATTGACAATACCATCGAAAAATTAAATATCAGGAAATTAGCCTAACCAACATAGTGAAAGACCTTGACAATAAAAACTACAGCCCCTTGAAAAAGGAGACAAAAGAGGACATCAGAAAATGGGAAGGTCCTAAATAGACAGAACCAGTATCATCAAAATTATCATACTTTCAAAACTGATGTACAGATTTAATTCAATCTCAACCAAAATATCAATAGTATTCCTCACAGAATTAGAAAAAAAATGCTAAAATTCACAGGAAATCAGAAGAGATCCAGAATAGCAAATGCAACCCTGAGCAGCAAAAACAAACCAAAAGGCATCACAATCTTGGACTTCAAGTTGTACTACAAAACCACAATGATTAAAAACAGGATGGCACTGGGAACAAATGAGACATGAGGATCAGTGGAACAGAATTGTGGATGAAGAAACACTCCAGGCAAATTCAGCTACCCTATTTTGAAAAGAGGCCACAAACATACAGTGGAGGAAAGATAGGCTCTTTAACAAGCAGAGCTTGGAAAACTGATTATCCACATGGCAAAGACTGAAGCTAGGCCATATCTCTCACCAAGTACTACACTAAAATCAAAATTCATCTAAGATCTAAATGTTAAAGCAGAAATACTTAATCTGCTGGACGCTAATAAAGGTGAAACTTCTGAAGACATTGGCATGGGGAAGGACTTTCTGAGCAGAACCCTAATTACATGAGGAATAATATGAAGAATAAACAAATGGAATCATAACAAATTAAGCTTTTGCACAGCAATGAAATGACTAACAGAGTGAAGAGACAACCTCCCGAATGGGAAAAATGTTTTGCCAGACATTTTTTGGACAGAGGACTAATATTTAGAATATATAAAGAATTCAAAAAAACCAACATCCCAATAAAAGACTCAATCAAAAAATGAACAACTGAAATAAACAGATATGTTCTCAGAAGAACTACAAAAGGCAGTAAATACATGAAAATGTTCAACACCTCTGATCATTCAAGAAGTGCAAATTGAAACAGCACCAAATTTTACCTTAATAAATAAAAGAGTAAATGCCAGTGAGGAAGCAGGAAAAAAAAAAGAAACATTTCTACATTGAAGGTGGGAATGCAAACTAGTGTGATCATTATGAAAATCAGTCAAAAATCTAATACTACAAGTCCTATTTGACTCAGCTATTCCTCACATCAGTACCCCAAAGTTAAAGATATCATATTACAGTGATATATTCATACCATGTTTATAGCTGAACAATTCTCACAAGAGATAAAAATTGGAAATGGCCTATGCATCCATAAACAGACAAATGGATAAAAGAAATGCAGTATTATACCCAATGGAGTACTGCTCTGCCATAAAGAATAATCTTGGGTCATTTGTGGGAAATAGATGAACCCTGAGACAAAAATATAAAGTGAAATAATCCAGACATACAAGGTTGAATGCTAAATGGGTCCTCTAATATAAGAAACTGAACATATAAATAAAGAGCAAAATAAAATAATCAAAAATAGGGAGATAACTATTGTAAACAGATAGGGAGACCAAGAGATGAAAGAAGGGAGAGGGAGAGGAGAGATTCCAAAAACTTAAAATGTGTTACGTAGGTTTACCAAGAGGAATATGTCCCTTATATACTTACTATATTACTTTTTAAAAAGGCTCATATTTTTGGTATATTAACATGCTAACCATAAAGAATAAAATTCACTTAAAATTTAACTTTACAACGAGTACATTTTATTTAATCTTTATGGCTGTTTCCAAAAACTTACGTGCCTTTTTATGTTTTGAACACATATTTAAATCTTATTTGTTTTTAAACTAAATTTTACATAATAAAAACATTTAGAAAAGAAAAAGAATATCTTCTGACTATTTCAGAGATATCAAAATTCTAAATTTCCTGAGTTATTAGGAGTTTAAAGGAAGCAACATTCCAAAAATATTCAGTTTTCTTGGTTATTTCATCACAATCTAAAGTATTATGATAATTGAGAGACAGTTTAAATTTATATCAATAAAACAGACATAATAGTACATTTGAGTTTAATGTTACTTATTTTTACAAAAAAGTTTGCAGGATACTTTGGTTAAACACAAGAGACTGTAAGTATTGCTACAGAGAATCTAGCAAAAAATGAGTTCACATAGTCCATCTGAGAAAGGATTATCTCACTGGAGGCAATTACTTAAAATTTCATAGAAATTTGGCACTCTAGAGACCTTAGAGGTCACAGTGCCCTTGACAGAGATCAAGGAAGGGGCAAATATAAAGCAGTTGAATAGAGAAACTTGACTTCAGGAAGGATTAGATTTATAGAAACTGAAAGAGATTCTGGATGGCAAAACTTCAAAGAAAATTATCTGAAAGAAATTAGGTTTCTTCTGTCAGAATAACAACACAGAAATGATTTTGTTTGCACAAGATTTTAGAACATTGAAAGTAGTTCAGCACTAGCTGAGTCCATATCAATTTCCTCTAAGACAGAAGTCAATAAATACTAATTTCATCAAGAAATTTTCTGTCACAAATCTGCCTGTGATATCTTCCTTTGGTTTATCTTTCTGAAAAATAAAAGGTCTTTCTGAAATCTCTCAATTCATGCTCTTAGCCATTTTTCTCTTTATCTTGAAAAAGGTCAAAATTCAGGAGTCATTTCTGACTTTCCTCCCAAGTTTTGATCCATTTTCCAGCACTGCTGAAAACTTCGCTTGTATGTTTCACTATTAATTCTAGTTGGGACCCATAACATGAAGTACACTTTCTCTTTCAAAAATCTTATTTTTTTTTTTAATCTGAGAATGGTATTATTTGAAAAGTTTCAGGATCTAACTAGCTAATAATGTTCAGTCTTGTAATCAGCTATGTAAAGAAAATTGCAATGATGACTGATTAGATCACAAGTAGAAATGGCTTAAATTAAGAGCATTATAAAATTAGTTATCAGTGATGTATAGTGAAGCAAAGAATAATGGAAAAACTATCATACATTATGATCTGTTGAAAGTATGTTTGTACAGTAGCCTGGCATTACCAAATAAGTTTGCACTTTGCTCCACAAATAACTTTTTGTTTATAATTATTCTTTTATAATTATTACCAAAATAAACTCATACAAATATGTAATAAATGATATTAAGGAATGTTTATTTGTGCATTAGGATTAATAGTAATGGAATAAATATATATACTGTGATATACTTAAACAAAAGACTACCACCCATAAGTGGAGACAAATTGCAGCTACATGTAACAGTGAGTGTTACAAATATAATAATAAGTAAATGAAGTCAGGCACACAAGATGATACGTTACATGTTTCCATTTACAATAAAACTATAGGTATAAAAGTCTAACAGGAATTTATTTTTTCTTTTTTTCTTTTTTTATTATTTAAGAGAAAAAAGACATATAAGAAAGACAAAAAGCAAAAGAAACAAACAAATGACTAGAGTCAATGCACAAAGAGTAACATTACAGGTTTACAAAACAGGATGATAAGCTGGGTGTGGTGGCGCACGCCTTTAATCCCAGCACTCAGGAGGCTGAGGTAGGAGGAGAGTTGTGAGTTCGAGACCGGCTTGGGCTACAACACTAGCACAAGGCTGGCCTGATCTACACAGTGTGACCGTGCCTCAAAAACTAGGGCTGAGAGTTTGGCTCAATGGCTTAAGTACCTGCCCTGGTAGGTGCAAAGTTGAGTTTGATCCCCGGTGCCGCAAAAAAAAAAAAAAAAAAAAAAAAAAAAAAAAAAAAAAAAAAAAAAAAAAAAAAAAAAAAAAAAACAGGATGATAGAAACTTGACAATGGTTGCAATATTGTGTATCGTTATCTTCAAAATGGTTGTTTACATTAACATATAGACATGTAAAATTGATCTAATCGTAAGAGTACTAACTGCTCTTTCTCAATATCTAATACATTCAGCAGTATGTTCATTTTAGTTATCTTACATACATATATATATACAGGTTTATATCTTTTCCTTTTCCTTTCCCTCTTTCCCCCTTATCCCGTGCTAATCACTTTTGATCTTGGAGTTGTTTTTTATCCTTACATAGTGTTTATTATAGATTTTGGATCATATATATTTTTTCACTTTCTTACACTAGGGAGACAAAATGGTATTTATACATGTGGGTTTCATTTATCTCACTTATTAGTATGGTCTCAAGTGATGAGCATTTACTTGTAAAAGTCTCAATGCAATCTTTCTTAATAGCTGAGTAGTATTCCATTGTATAAAAATAGCACATCTTTTTTATCCAGTCTTTGATTTATGGGCACTTGGGTTGATTCTAAGATCTGGCTATTACAAATTGGGTTGCTATAAACATGGGTGCACAAATATCACTGTGGTATGATGTTTTCAATTTTTCTGGGAAAATGCCCAGAAGTGGGATAGCTGGGTTGAAGGGGATCTCCAATCCTAACTTCTTGAGGAATCTCCACACTGATTTCCACAGTGGCTGCACCAGTCGACACTCCCACCAACAGTGGAGAAGAGTTCCTTTTTCCCCACAGCCCCTCCAGCATTTATTGTTGGTTGATTTTTTAATCTTGGCCATTCTTTCTGGAGTGAGATGGAATCTCAGTGTTGTTTTAATTTGCATTTCCCAAACAACCATTGATGTTGAACATTTTTTCATATATTTATTTGCCACTTGTATTTCTTTCTCTGAGAAGTGTGTATTCATCTCAGATGCCCATTTTTGGATTGGGTCCTTGAATTTTAGGGGCCTGATTTCTTTTCATTCTTTATATGTTTTAGATAGAAGTCCTTTGTCTGATGCACAATTGGCTAGTATATTTTCCCAGTGCATGGGTTTTCTTTTCACTCTGTTGGAGATTTCCTTTGACATGCAAAAACTTTTTAGTAAGATGAGATCCCAGTTGTTGATTCTGAGAAGTATTTCCCATGCAATTTCATTTTTGTTCATGAAATGTCTGCCTACTCCTATGTCATCAAGATTTTTACCTACTCTGTCTTCTAGTAAGTTTAGTGTCTCTGTATTAATATTCAGATCTTTGATTCATTTTGACTTTATTTTAGTGCATGGTGATAGGCATGGATCTAGTTTTAGTTTATGGCATATAGAAAGCCAGTTTCTCCAGCACCATTTGTTAAAGAGGCTGTCTTTCTTCCAGTGTACATGTTTGGCCCCTTTGTCAAAGATGAGGTGGTTGAGTGTGTTTTTAGTTGTGGCTGTATCTTCTAATCTATTCCATTGATTTTCAGGTCTGTTTTTACTCCAGTACCATGCTGATTTTATCACAGTAGCTTTGTAGTATAGTTTCAAGTCGGAGATTGTGATGCCTCCTGCCTTCCCTTTGTTGCCCAAAATTGCCTTTGCTATTCTGGGTCTTTTCTGGTTCCAGATGAATTTCAGGAATGCTTTCTCTAGCTCTGTGAGATAGGCAAGTGGTATTTTGATTGGGATTGCATTAAATCTGTATAATAATTTTGGGAGAATGGCCGTTTTCACAATATTTTTTCTTCCTACCCATGAACAGGGAATATCTTTCCATTTTCTGAAACCTTCTTCAATTTCCTTCTTTAGAGTAATGTAGTTTTCACTGTATAAATCTTTTACTTCCTTTGTTAGATTGATTCCTAAGTATTTCATTTTTTTGGATGTTATAGTGAAGGGTGTGGTTTCACTTGTTTCTCTCTCAGTGACTTTGTTGTTTGTGTACAGGAATGCTATTGATTTTTGAGTGCTCACCTTGTATCCAGCAACCTTACTGAATTTGGTTATTACTTCTAGAAGTTTTCTAATGGATTTTTGGGGGTCTTCTATATAGAGCATCATATCATCGCAATTAATAATAATTTCACTTCTTCCTTTCCAACTCTTATACCTTTTATTTCCTTCTCTTGTCTAATTGCTCTGGCTAGCATTTCCAGAACTATATTGAATAGGAGTGGTGATAATGGACATTCTTGTCTTGTTTCTGATTTTAGATTGAAAGTTTTCAGTTTTTCTCTATTTAGCAATATGTTGGCTGTTGGTTTATGATATATGGCTTTTATCAGATTGAGGTAGAGACCATCTATTCCGATTTTCTGTGGGGTTTTTATCATGAATGGGTGTTGGGTTTTGTCGAAAGCTTTTTCTGCATCTATTGAGATGATCATGTGGTTCTTGTCCTTGGCCCTGTTGATAAGGTGTGTTACATGTATTGATTTGCGTATGTTGAACCATCCCTACATTCCTGGGATGAATCCCACTTGATCATGGTATATAATCTTTCTGATAACTTGCTGTATTCTATTTGTCAGTATTTTATTGAGGATTTTTGCATCTATGTTCACTAGGGACATTGGCCTGTAATTTTCTTTTTTGGTTGGCTCTTTCTCTGGTTTTGGTATTAGGGTAATACTTGTTTCCAGGAATGAGTTAGGGAGACTTACATCCCTTTCAATTTCATTGAAGAGTTTGAGGAGTGTTGGCATTAAGTCTTCCCTAAATTTCTTGTAGAATTCAGCAGTGAATCCATCAGGCATGAGCTTTTCTTTGTTGGTAGGGTCCTAATTACATTTTCAATTTCATTAGCTGAAATTTGGTTATTCAGCAGTTTTACATCTTCTTGATTCAGCTTTGGTAATTCATAGGTTTCTAGGAATCTGTCCATTTCTTCTGTGTTATTGAATCTATGTCAGTAAAGGTTTTCGAAGTAGGTGTTGATGATCTTCTGTATTTCCTCCGGGTCTGTAGTGATTTTACCCTTTTCCTTTCTTATTGCATGAATCTGAGTTTTTTCTTTCCTCTTTTTGCTAAGCTTGACTAGGGGTTAATCAATTTTATTTACTCTTTCAAAGAATCAACTCTTTGATTCATTGATTCTTAGTATTGTTTCTTAGTTTCAATTGCATTAATTTCTGCTCTAATCTTAATAATTTCTTCCCTTCTTTGGGTTTTGGACTGGACTTGCTCTTCTTTTTCTAGAAGTTTGAGGTGCAGCATTAGGATGTTTATGAGTGTTCTTTCCATTTTTCTGATGTGGGACTTTAGTGCTATAAATTTCCCTCTGAGGACTGCTTTCATTATGTCCCACAGGTTCTGGTAATTTGTATTTGCATTTTCATTCAATTGTAGATATTGTTTAATTTCTTCCTTAACTTATTCTCTGACCCATTGGTTATTTAGGAGAGTATTACTTAATTTCCGTGTGCTTATGTGGTTATTGCAGGTTTTTTGTCATTCATTTCCAATTTTACTGCGCTATGTTCAGATAATATGCATAGAATTATTTCAGTTTCTTTGCATTTACTTAAGCATGTTTTGTGGACCAGTATATGACCTATTTTAGAGAATGACCCATGTGCAGCTGAGAAGACTGTGTATTCTGATGTTGATAGGTGGAATACTCGGTACACATCTACTAGGTCCATTTGTTCACAAGTTTGATTCAGTTCTGTTATTTCTTTGCTGATTTTTTGTTTGGTTGATCTGTCTCTCTGTGACAGTGGGGTGTTAAGGTCCCCTGTTATAACTGTATTATTGTTTATTTGGTTTTTCATGTCTATTAAGAATTGTCTTACATAGTTGGGTACTCCCATATTCGGTGCATATATATTTATGATTGTAATCTCTTCCTCTTGAAGTATTCTCCTAACAAGTATGTAGTGACCTTCTTTGTCTCTTTGGTTTGAAGTTCATGTTGTCTGCAAACATAATAGCTACCCCTGCTTTTTTCTGGGTTCCTGTTGCATGGAGTATTGTTTTCTAGCCTTTGATTTTTAGTCTGTGAATTTCCTTTTGAGTGAAATGTGTTTCTTGTACACAGTATATTGTTGGGTTTTGTTTCTTAGTCCACTCTGCTAGTCTGTTTCTTTATATTGGTGAGTTGAGACCATTTATATTGATTGATATAACTGATATGTACTGGTTCATCCCTATTGTGATATCTTTCTGTTGTTGGTTTTCTACATTTTCTGTTTAATTATTTGCCCTGCTTAGTGGTTTCCTTTTGTTGTTGTTCTTAAGACTGTAGCTATCTTTGGCTCTTTCTAGAGTGCCTTCCAGTACTCGTTGTAGTGTTGGTTTGGTGGCCATATATTTTTCACTTTTTCTTTGTCATGAAAGTATCTTATTTCTCCGTCAATTTTTAAGGATAGTTTTGCAGGGTACATCAGTCTGGGTTGAAAGTTGTTTTCTTCAGGATTTGAAATATTTCACTCCAAGCTCTTCTTAACTTAAAGGTTTGTGTTGAGAAGTCTGCCATGATTCTCATAGGCTTTCCTTCATAGGTGATCTGTTTCTTTTCTCTGACAGCTTTTAGTGTTTTGTTCGTGTGCTGTATTTCTGATACCCTCATTATTATATGTCTGGGTGAAGATTTATTTTGGTTATGGTTAATTGGGGTTCTGTATGCCTCAGTTACCTTTATTTCAGATTCTCTTCCCATGTTTGGAATGTTTTCTGCTATTATTTCTGTGAATAGTCTTCGTAGGTCATTAGTATTAACCCCTGCTTTTTCATTTATGCCTATTAATCTTATGTTATTTCTCTTGGCATCATCTCGCAGCTGTTGAATTGTTGTTTCTTGGTTCCTTACTATTTTTAGGAGATCTTTTCTTTCATGTCCATGATCTCCCATGCTGTCTTCAAGATCTGAGATTCTATCTTCAGCTTCATTCAGTAGTTTTTCAAACTTCCCATGGAATTTTTAATTTCCTGCATTTCCCTTTGAATTTGTTTCATGCATTCTGTTTGTGTCTTACATTGTTCATTCAAAGTTTCGATCATTTTCTTAAGTTCTTTTATTTTTTATCTTGCTCTTCTTTAGATATACATAACAATTCTTTAATAGTGATTCTCATTTCATTTTTTAGCTGAGAGATTATTTCTGATTTGAGTTTCTCTATAGCTTCATCGAGATGTTTCTTTACTGCATTTTCTATCATTTCAGAAAGTTCAGTTTTGTAACTCCCACTGTCTCCTATTTCAGTGTCTCTTATGTTTGTTCTCAGTTGGCTGGGGAATTGAGACTGCATCTTGGTCTTTTGTTTTGTCATTTTCTTCTAGGACCTGTGTGGCTCTGTGTCCTGGAAGGCTGGCTGGGCATTCCCCTGGTGGGTCATGCTGAGTTGCAGAACCAGGTAGAGCTGGATTCTGTGTGCAGCTAGTTTGGGTACACTCCTGGAGTGTGCTGGTGGAGCCTCTGCCTTACTGGGTGTGGGCCAAGGCCTCCCAGTCCCAGGCAACTGGGTGCTGCATACCTCAGAGTGTGGCACCACCCATACCCTGAGTCTGGCTGCAATGAGTTCAGAGCCTCTGGAATGCCAGGGAAGCCTGGGCGAGTCCCAGGCCTACAGTGCTGGTGCCTTGTTCCTGTCTAGGTGGGCCTGCAACCTCTAGGACCCAGTGCACCAGCTGCTCCACTGATGAATGAAGCTCACATGCACCCTGCACTCTGGTGGGTAGAACCCAAGCTCTCCAAGGCCCTTCAGTTATGTTGTCCAGTCCCCGATGAGCAGCTCTGGGGTCCTGGGCTGGGCTGGGCTTAGTACCTCTGTGTCCTGAGAGGCTGGCTGGGTGTTTCCCTTGTGGTTTGTGCTGAATCGTGGACAGGGTCTAACAGGAATTTAATGAATGCTAAATATATAATAAAATTGTTCCTAGCCTATAATATTCTTTTCTTTTCTTTGTCAATTTTCTATTATTCATCATCCAATCTCCACACTGAAGTTTAAGATGACAGTTTTTTCCTGTTTACTCACACAGACATTATGGTTCTTTGGATCATAAATTGCTCATCATAATGTAATTATCTTTTGGTGATATTGTCAAGATTTATCTTTCTTTTTTTCTCAGTACCAGGGATCAATCTCATGACCTTGCATCTGCCAGGCAGGTGTTTAAGCCACTGAGCCAAACTCCTGGCCCTACTTTTTTTGAGGCAGCATCACTATGTAGTTCATGCTGGCCTTGCTCATGTTGTAGCCCAAGCCACCCTCAAACTCACAATGCTCCACCTACTCCCGTCTCCTGAGTGCTGGGATTAAAGGCTTGTGCCACCATGCCCAACTGTCAAAATTTATTTTTGAATTTTTCTTCTGTCCTTACCTCCACATTCCCTGTTTCCTAGCATGTAGTACAGAGTTAGGTAACAATGCAGTTGTTTTTATGAGAGAACAAATTATTTAAATAGAAAATTTGAAGTCTTCTACAATACATTTTATGTTTTTTATTAATTTAAGTATCTTTTTAAATCTTTTTTCTTTTTCTCTTGGTATTGGGAATTGAATTCAGAACCTCATGCTTGTCAGGCAGGAGCTATGCTGCTGAGCTATATCCCACCTCATGTACTCTATTATATATGAAAATGTAGCACAATTATTTTTATTTAATTTTTTTATTGACACTCTTTCCTTTACCTTTCTCTTCACCAATGCCTTTGAAATTATTTTGGTTAAAATTTTAACTTCAGTATGCATCTCCTCTATGTGGTAGTGTTTTTCACATCTTTTATTTGCTTTTATTTGATAGTAACTTGTACATTATTTTTATTTTTCAAATAAAAGTAAAATTAATGCATAGAACAATTTATTAATAATCCCTTTTCCTAAGCTACTATGTTTCAAATGGTAAAGATATAGTAAACTAAGCTGAATTCCCCTGAATTAATATAGCTAAGAATACTGTGAAATTAGGTACTGTTGCATATTAAAAATGTGCAACATAAAGAGACTTCAAAATTTTAAGCAAATGGATCTTATGTGTTAAATTTAAAATTCAACTTACTATATATTTGATTTGAATTAATTGAAAATGTTCTAGTATGTTTTGGAAGACAATATTTCTCCAATTGTATATGATAACAGAAATAGACCTTTTAATTTCTAATATATTACACTTCAAAGTTCAAATAAAACTACCTATAGAAAGTGGAACTTAAAAACTGAATCATGCAAAATGCAAGGCACTCTTCATAGTTAACTACTCAGTAGTTGCATGTAGCATTTAAACCTTAGTAACTCAAAGTAAAAAAAATTATATTATACTGAACTCTTTGGATTTTTGTCTTATTTAAGTATATTTTTTGTGCATAGGATTTAAGTTTTGACAGTTCACACTTTCATTAGACAGTATATTATTGGAAATAATACACTGTACTTTATTGTTTTATCATTAAATATTACAACCTGAGAATATATGAATAATTTTACTTTTGAATTCAAATAGTTGTGAACCTTTGTGATTTTTCTGTTGTGAATCATTGCTGTTCTTGTTTGGTGTACATGATATTAACATTATTGATTATAAATAAAAATATGTTTATTCTTAAAAAGTTTGTACTTCTTTTAAAGATCAATGTAAATAATGAAACCCTTACTTTCTTAATTTTTTATTTTTATTTTATTTTATTTATCTATTTGTTTATTTATTTATTTTTGGTACCAGGGATTGAACTCACAACCTCACACTTGCCAGGCAGTTGCTTATGTCACTGAGCTAAAGGCCATGCCCTTGCTCTCTTAATTTAGATAGAAAATGTTAAACTATATGTTTAAACATAGTCATGAATAAGAATGAAAGTGATTATAAAATAAAAAGTTACAAAAATAAAAACAATATTTAGATTATTTGTCTCTCCATTTTTGGGCTATAGTTTCAAAATTAGCCTTAATTGTACAAGTTCCACATTATACATCACTGAGATACCCACTCATAATGGAAATGCAACAACACTCAAGCAGGTCTATTTCCTGTTGAAACAGATAAGTCTACTAACACGCTTGGATAACTTAGCAATTTTTACAGAAATCTCAAAGGTTTGCATTAAATTTCGATATCTATCTTGCCATCCAAGAATAATCCTTCCTTGACCAATATCAATTTTCACAACTATACCTGACTTCAAGGAGAATAATATACATTAAAGCAGACATACAGGTGTATTACTGTTAATAAAATAAGACAAAGAATAAAACCTGAAAAAAACTTATTCCACTTTTATGAATACAAGAGGATTTAATGATACAAGACATTTCTAAATTTGAATTTGGAATAAGATATAGGCTTCGACATGTGTGATTTCTGTCCATTAAGTGAAAGAAGATTTTCATCACCAGAAATGATATCATGAAGATTTTATTTTTTAGTTTTGACTATTGTTTGTTAGAATAATTATATAAGTAACTGTATGCATTAGTATATAGCTAATCACCCTTATGACTATAAATTAATAGAGAAGGTACAATACAATTGAGAGCATGAAAGCAGTTTAATAATAGTACTGCAATGGCAAACAGAAACACAGAACCAACACCCGGGATTTGGAGGCAGATTTATTTAATGTTGGATAGGCACTGACTAGTAATCAATTGTTCCTCAAAATATCAGGCCTCAAAGGCCTAGGGAGGGAGATTTTTGTGGGGTTGCAAGGGGTAGGGGTACAGAGGGAGAGTACTTGACTGTCTTTGATTGGTTCTTGCAATATGCATCACAGAATCCAGCTATGCATCACAATGCCCAGCCATTTCTGAGACAAAAGCAATCAAAACTTCAACAGAACTTTCACCTGGGCAAATGAAGTATACTGGCTGTGGGGGAGGGGGGTAGGGTGAGGTGGGGTACTTTTTGCTACAGTACCTGTTCCTTCTTTCCTCTTTATGCTCTGTTTGGTATCTGAAAGTTGTGTAAAGGATCATCTAGTGATCAGACAATAATGCAATCAGGTAACAAGTTAAGTAATTCACTGTAGCCATTAGAATATGAAAGCAGAATTATTCTTAGACAGTATGTATTCACAGAGCTAAACAGATTTCATTACGGAGATGACATTTGAAACAAGTCTAGAAAAAATGAGTTTAACAGATGACATTACAACAGGCAAAGAAAGTAGCAGTATACTTAGCCTAATTCAATGGAGGGAGAACCTAGGAATCCCAATGTATTCTGGCTTTTTGTTTGTTTGTTTTGTTTTATTTTGTTTTGTTTGCATGTAAACTTATCATAGACTGTTTGCAGTATGGAAGCTGTTTTGGTTTACCTTTAAAATGTGCTCCAAAACATTCACATGTTTGGAAGGTGATTGGGTCATGGGCCAGATTTACAATGAGAATGAGAAGTTTAAAGAAAGAAAGAAAGAAAGAAAGAAAGAAAACAGGTATGAAATGTCTCCAGTTTTGTCAGAAAGGAAGAACATACAAAGACAGTATGGTTTCCGAAAAGATTAGTATTAAGAGAAACTAAGTACTTTAAAACATCAGGACATGCTTCACAGACTCAAGTGTGCCACATTGTAAAGCTTTCATTTGAGAAAGGAGTCCCTGGGACTCTTATAGCTATTTTCCTTTCACTACAATAAAATATCTGACACCCACAATTTTTAAATTTAGGAGGAGTTTATTATGGCTCACATTTCAGTCATGAACAGCTGGCTCCAAGGCAGAAACAGGATAGCAGGAGGCATGGTAGAAAAAATGGTGCTATACTCACAGCAGTCAAGAAGCAGAAAGATATGGGAAGAGGTGGAGACATCATCACATTTTTCCAAGTCAGATGCTCCATGACCCACCTCCAACCATATCCTGCCTTTTCACAGCACAATAAGCTACTGAAGTTCAGATATAGCTCAGCAACACAAAAGCCTGCCTGGCAAGTGCAAGGACCTGAGTTCAATTCCCAGTTCAAAAATAAAACAAACCAAAAACAAACAAACAAACAAACAAACAAACAAACAAACATACAGAAAATCAGTGGATAAATTAACCTGTAAGTATAGTACCAACATTATCCAATTGCATTTCAAATACATTTGACTTTTGTGGGACATTTTATATCTAAATCATAGCATTCCAAACCCTAGTTTCCAAATGACCCATGCTCATCTCATTGTATAAAATGCACTTGGTCCCTCTCCAGGAATCACCAAATTGGTAACTGTTGTAACACTGCTGCAAAGTTCAAGTTTAAAGTCTTCTGTAAGACTCAAAGCAAACCATTAGCTATGGATCCCAGTAAAAATAAAGAAGAAAGTTAAATTCTTCTAACATAAAATGGCACAGAGTAAATATTACCATTCCAAAAGATAGAAATAGGTGGATGGAAATAAACTGGACAGAAACAAGACAGAAATCTAGCAAGGCAAACATTCTGTAGTTTTATGTCTGCCACCCATGGTAAGTTTTGGCAAGGTGTGAGGATGCCCATTTAAGAACAGGTGGCAAGGGAGTCTATTCTCCAGGATTTACTCCATTGTACTCAGTCATTCAAGCCCTCAGTGACCACCAAAGTTGTGGTTCATGGAGCCTAGGTACTGCTTGAACTGACAATAGGCTGTGGTGTTGTGTACTTTGGGTTGCTTTAGGTGTGTAGAATACAAGATTTGTAGGATCATGAAAACTTTCACTCAGATTTCAATGACCTGTGAGGCCAGAAAATGTGCCATAGATATGATGATACATGAAGCTGTGATAGTGATGCCAAAGGTGATGCTGAGGCCACAGAAAGTTAGAGATGTCAGAATATGGATCATCTGCTGAGGAAAGTCAAAAACTGTGAACAAAACCTGCTGGAGAGAGGCTACATGGGCTTCAACCAGCAAGACCATAGTGGTGGTGCTGCCCAAGCTCTCTGGAACTCACATCTTGCCACAACTTGACTGAGCTACTGGACACAGAGTTACAGATTGTAATGTTTTCTCTGCTTGATTTTAATCTTTCTTTCATTTCATTTTTTTTTTCCTGTTTGGTTCCTCAGTTTTGGGATGGAAATGTTTACCCTGAATGGCTACACATTGGAAGTATTAAACTTTATTTTTGATTTTTACGAGTGCTCATACCTGAGTTTGCCTTGTGTCTCAGTGGAAACTTTGGACTTGGACTTTTTAGCAATGTTGGTACAGTTAAGACTTTGATGATTTTTAGAGATAGACTAAATAGATTTTACATAATGAAATAGACATCGGTCTTTTTGAGACCAGGAGTAGAATGCTGTAGTTTAGATCACCCTAAGGGTCTAATGTGGGCCTAAAATTCACCCCAAAGTCTCATGTGGTTGGTATGTGATTAGATCATAACAGCATTATACTCATAAATGGATTCATCAATTAAGAATTCAGTAGCTGACAATGCTGTGAAGGGGTGGTACCTGATTAGGATTGGGTCATTGGGGGAGTCACGTGAAAGGCTGTATACATTTCTCTGGCCCACTTTTACTCTTCTCTACTTTCTGACTGCCCTGAGTTGAGCTGCTTTTTCTGTGATGACCATCCACCATGCTATTTCCATCTATTGACTGGATAGCCTGAAAAATTGAACCTCTTTTCCTTTAAATTATGCATGTTGGATGTTGTGTCACAATGAAAGGTAAATGACTAATACAGCTGATGTTCCCCTGTGTAAGTGCAAACGAAGAAAAAGAGCTCAAAGAGAGGATAGATAAGGACAGCACAGAAGATGGAACAAGATGGGAGCCTGTGTCTTTGACAATCTAATCTTGTCAGAGGCATACAATCACTTCTGCATTCTTTGTAGATAATATAGAACAACTCCAGTAAAACATGTTAGGGTGTGGAAACCACAAGATGAGAATTGTTGGGGACAATTTGAAGGGAACTATTAAACTAGCAGAGGCCTACCAGTCACTGTGGCTGAGAATACAAGACAATGCCAAGTCTCATTTGAAATATCTATAGAAGCTAAGTGTATGTAATTCCCCTAATAAGCAAAGAACTTTTCTCTAGGGAAGACAGGAGGACTGGGGGGATACCTTATATAAAAATGCAATATCTATTATCAAATTAGAATACTTTACATCATATTGTGTAATCTTTTTATCTTTTTACTCCTTTACCTTCCCTCTGGCTTACTGATTAAAAACTGACTCAACATAATATGTATATATTCAAATTATAATCTCAATATCTTTCAATACATTTGTGCTGCAATTATTGACTTTTGTGTTTTAGAGTTACTGAACTTTAGTTTCATGTTAAGCACTAAAATAAGAAAAAACACATTTTTGTGAATTATACCTAAATTCCTCATATTTTCAATGAAAACAAGAAAAATAGAGTGTTCTAATGGATTTTACATTAGCATTTGCAATTCATTCTAATGTTTCAAAGGTAATTTTCTTTAAAATAAAAGGAAAAGATTTTCTTTTATATCTCTGAGGTAAAAAGGGTATGAACAGGATCTAACTTAAAGAATTTCATACTTTAAGTAGCTTGGTTTAAGCACCATATAGGTATTAAAAATAAAACTGGCTGCATTTCAGTATTGTTCAGAATACTTATGTAAGTCTTCCTACTTGATTTATATAGTTATATTTTTATGAAGTCATAAATTTAGGAATACTCCTGTTTAGATGCCATGTGATTTTAAATAAGGCCACTAGGCGGAGCTCTAAAATACAATTTGTAAACTGATTTTTCCTTGTGAAGAAATTAGACAGCATTTATTTTTAAAATCTTGGCTTTAAAGTTTATTCTTTGGAGAACTGAGGAATATAGTCTGCCTTAAATTTTAAGAAATGGCCAGTGTTTTTCTGTTAAGTCACAAAATGTCTGTATCTTCCAGCACTCTTTATAGAAATGGATGAAGTTTATTTACCACAACGAGGTTTATAGACTGGCATTCAGGAAAAATACTTTTAAGGAGCTCAAAACATGCATTAATAGGTAAACAAGTCCTCTACTATTTTTTTTATCTAGAATTAATACAGTTTAGCTGAATCAGAGTTTTTTGTTCTAGTCCTTCCAGTTAATAGTTTTGTGTCTCTGGACTAACTCATCTTATTTTTTTTAATACTGCATTATGATAAAAATATTTCTTAGGAAATTTGACCCCTAACGTGCAGTGACTGTACTTCTTTCAAGCCAATAACTTACTGTTAATTTTATAATTTTCACCTGGTATGTGTCTTGCAATGTAATAGTTTTAGGTTCACAAACATTGGAAAAGCACATTTGATTTGAGAAGTCTTATAGCAAAAAAAATTTCTCCATATCTATCTAAGTCTACACCTATGTACACTTATATCTATATCTATCTAGATATATGGGCATATATAGAGAGAAAACTTTAAAGATAAATTTGTTCTTTACAATTTACAGTAATTATATGCATATATGTTTAAAACAACCATGAAAAATGTTAAAATGTTTAATCAGCAATTGACTATCAAAGTGTCAATATTTGAATGTAATATTAATCTAAAATGAAATTAAAATTTACCTTGAGTTTTAAGTTAGAAGGAGAAAATAGCTGAATTTGACACCTATTTTTAAAAATTCAGGAATATAATTCCATCTCACTCCAGAAAGAATGGCCAAGATTAAAAAATCAGTCAACATACAATGGAGTACTACTCGGCTATTAAGAAAGATTGCATTGAGACTTTTACAAGTAAATGGTCACGACTTGAGACCATACTAATAAGTGAGATAAATGAAACCCACATGTATAAATACCATTTTGTCTCCCTAGTGTAAGAAAGTGAAAAAATATATATGATCCATTGTATAAAAATAGCACATCTTTTTTATCCATTCTTTGATTGATGGGCACTTGGGTTGTTTCCAAGATCTGGCTATTACAGACTGGGTTGCTAAAAACATGGGTGCACAAATATCATTGTGGTATGATGTTTTCAATTCTTCTGGGAAAATGCCCAGAAGAGGGATAGCTGGGTTGAATGGGATCTCTAATCCTAGCTTCTTGAGGAATCTCCACACTGACTTCCACAGTGACTGCACCAGTCAACACTCCCACCAAGAGTGGAGAAGAGTTCCTTTTTCCCCACAGCCCATCCAGCTTTTATTGTTGGTTGATTTTTTAATCTTGGCCATTCTTTCTGGAGTGAGATGGAATCTCAGCGTTGTTTTTATTTGCATTTCCTGAATGAACATTGATGTTGAACATTTTTTCACATATTTATTTGCCATTTGTATTTCTTTCTCTGAGAAGTGTGTATTCATCTCAGATGCCCAATTTTGGATTGGGTCCTTGAATTTTAGGGGCCTGATTTCTTTTAATTCTTTATATGTATTAGATAGAAGTCCTTTGTCTGTTGGAAATTGGCTAGTATATTTTCCCAGTGCATGGGTTTTCTTTTCACTCTGTTGGAGATTTCCTTTGACATGCAAAATCTTTTAAGTAGGATGAGATCCCAGCTGTTGATTCTGGGAAATGTTTCCCGTGCAATTTCATTTTTGTTCATGAACTGTCTGCCTACTCCTATGTCATCAAGATTTTTACCTACTCTGTCTTCTAGTAACTTTAGTGTCTCTGTCTTTATATTCAGATCTTTGATTCATTTTGACTTTATTTTACTGCATGGTGATAGGCATGGATCTAGTTTTAGTTTATGGCATATAGAAAGCCAGTTTTTCCAGCACCATTTGTTAAAGAGACTGTCTTTCTTCCAATGTACATGTTTGGGCCCTTTGTCAAAGATGAGGTGGCTAAGTGTGTTTTCAGTTGTGGCTGCATCTTCTAATCTATTCCATTGATCTTCAGGTTTGTTTGGATTCCAGTACCATGCTGATTTTATCACAGTAGCTTTGTAGTATAATTTCAAGTCCGGGATTGTGATACCTCCTGCCTTCCCTTTGTTACCCAGAATTGTCTTTGCTATTCTGGGTCTTTTCTGGTTCCAGATGAATTTCAGGAATGCTTTCTCTAGCTCTGGGAGGTAGGCAAGTGGTATTTTGATTGGGATTGCATTAAATCTGTATAATAATTTTGGGAGAATGGCCATTTTCACTATGTTTGTTCTTCCTATCCATGAACAGGGAATATCTTTCCATTTTCTGAAATCCTCTTCGAGTTCCTTCTTTAGAGTAATGTAATTTTCACTGTATAGATCTTTTACTTCCTTTGTTAGATTGATTCCTAAGTATTTCATTTTTTTTTTGGACGTTATAGTGAAGGGTGTGGTTTCCCTTATTTCTCTCTCAGTGACTTTGTTGTTTGTGTACAGGAATGCTACTGATTTTTGAGTGCTCCCCTTGTATCCAGCTACATTACTAAATTTGCTTATTACTTCTAGAAGTCTTCTAATGGATTTTTGGTGGTCTTCTATGTAGAATATCATATCATCTGCAAATAATGATAATTTCACTTCTTCCTTTCCTATCTTTATTCCCTTTATTTCTTTCTCTTGTCTAATTGCTCTGGCTAATATTTCCAGAAGTATATTGAATAGGAGTGGTGATAATGGACATCCTTGTCTTGTTCCTGATTTTAGGTTGAAAGTTTTCCGTTTTTCTCCATTTAGTAAGATGTTGGCTGTTGGTTTATGACATAAGTATTCTGATTTTCTGTAAGGTTTTTATCATGAATGGGTGTTGGATTTTGTCGAAAGCTTTCTCTGCATCTATTGAGATGATCATGTGGTACTTGTCCTTGGCCCTGTTGATATGGTGTGTTACATGTACTGATTTGCATATGTTGAACCATCCCTACATTCCTGGGATGAATCCCACTTGATCATGGTGTGTAATTTTTCTAATAACTTGCTGTATTCTATTTGTCAGTATTTTATTGAGGATTTTTGCATCTGTGTTCATTAGGGAGATTGGCCTGTAATTTTCCTTTTTGGTTGGGTCTTTCTCTGGTTTTGGTATTAGGGTAATACTTGTTTCCAGGAATGAGTTAGGGAGACTTGCTTCCCTTTCTATTTCATTGAAGAGTTTGAGGAGTGTTGGCATTAAGTCTTCCTTAAATTTCTTATAGAATTCAGCAGTGAATCCATCAGGCATGAGCTTTTCTTTTTTGGTAGAGTCTTAATTACATTTTCAATTTCATTAGCTGAAATTGGGTCATTCAGCAGCTTTATGTCTTTTGATTCAGCTTTGGTAGTTCATAGGTTTCTAGAAATCTGTCCATTTCTTCTGTGTTATGAAATCTATGTGAGTAAAGATTTTCAAAGTAGGTATGATGATCTTCTGTATTTCCCCCAGGTCTGTAGTGATTTCACCCTTTTCATTTCTTATTGCATGGATCTGAGTTTTTTCTTTCCTCTTTTTGATAAGGTTGGCAAATGGTTTATCAATTTTATTTACTCTTTCAAAGAACCAACTCTTTGTTTCATTGATTCTTTGTATTGTTTTCTTAGTTTCAATTGCATTAATTTCTGCTCTAATCTTAATAATTTCCTCCCTCCTTTGGGCTTTGAACTTGACTTGCTCTTCTTTTTCTAGAAGTTTGAGGTGCAGCATTAGGTTGTTTATGTGTGTTCTTTCCGTTTTTCTGATATGAGAGTTTAGTGCTATAAATTTCCCTCTGAGGACTGCTTTCCTTGTATCCCACAGGTTGCGGTAATTTGTATTTGCATTTTCATTCAATTGTAGATATTGTTTAATTTCTTCTTTAACTTCTTCTGTGACCCATTGGTTATTTAGGAGGGTATTATTTAATTTCCATGTGTTTATGCAGTTATTGTAGGTTTTTTTGTCATTCATTTCCAATTTTACTGCGCTATGTTCAGATAATATGCATGGAATTATTTCAGTTCCTTTGCATTTACTTAAGCTTGTTTTGTGGACCAATATATGATCTATTTTAGAGAATGACCCATGTGCAGCTGAGAAGAATGTGTGTTCTGATGTTGATGGGTGGAATACTCGGTATACATCTACTAGGTCCATTTGTTCACAAGTTTGATTGAGTTCTGTTATTTCTTTGCTGATTTTTTGTTTGGTTGATCTATCTCTCTGTGACAATGGGGTGTTAAGGTCCCCTGTTATAACTGTATTATTGTTTATTTGGTTTTTCATGTCTATTAAGAATTGTCTTACATAGTTGGGTGCTCGCATATTTGGTGCATATATGTTTATGATTGTGATCTCTTCCTCTTGAAGTTTTCCCCTAACAAGTATGTAGTGACCTTCTTTATCTCTTTTGATCATTTCTGGTTTGAAGTTCATGTTGTCTGCAAACATAAGAGCTACCCCTGCTTTTTTCTGGGTTCCTGTTGCATGGAGTATTGTTTTCTAGCCTTTGATTTTTAGTCTGTGAATTTCCTTTTGAGTGAAATGTGTTTCTTGTACACAGGATACTGTTGGGTTTTGTTTCTTAACCCACTCTGCTAGTCTATTTCTTTTTATTGGTGAGTTGAGACCATTTCCATTGATTGATAAAACTGATATGTACTGGCTCATCCCTGTCATGATATCTTTGTGTTGTTAGTTTTCTACATTTTCTGTTTAATTATTTGCCCTGCTTAGTGGTTTCCTTTGGTTGTTGTTCTTAAGATTGTGGCTATCTTTGCCCCTTTCTAGAGTGTCTTTCAGTACTCTTTGTAGTGTTGGTTTGGTGACCATAAATTTCTTCAGTTGTTCTTTGTCATGAAAGTATCTTATTTCTCCATCAGTTTTTTAGGATAGTTTTGCAGGGTACCTCAATCTGGGTTGAAAGTTGTTTTCTTTCAGGATTTGGAATACTTCACTCCAAGTTCTTCTTAACTTAAATGTTTGTGTTAAGAAGTCTGCCATGATTCTGATAGGCTTTCCTTCATAGGTGATCTGTTTCTTTTCTCTGACAGCTTTTAGTATTTTGTTCCTGTGCTGTATTTCTGATACCCTTATTATTATATGCCTGGGTAAGGATTTACTTTGGTTGTGGTTAATTGGGGTTCTGTATGCCTCGGTTACCTGTATTTCAGATTCTCTTTCCATGTTTGGAAAGTTTTCTGCTATTATTTCTGTGAATAGTCTTTGCGGGTCATTAGTATTAACCCCTGCTTTTTCATTTATTCCTATTAATCTTATGTTATTTCTCTTGGCATCATCTTGCAGCTGTTGAATTGTTGTTTCTTGGTTCCTTACTATTTTTAGGAGATCTTTTCTTTCATGGCCATGATCTCTCATGCTGTCTTCAACAGCTGAGATTGTATCTTCAGCTTCATTCAGGCTATTTTTCAAACTTTCCATGGAGTTTTTCATTTCCTGCATTTCCCTTTGCATCTGTTTCATGCATTCTGTTTGTGTCTTACATTGTTCATTCAGGGTTTCGATCGTTTTCTTAAGTTCTTCTATTTTTTATCTTGCTCTTCTTTAGATACACACAACATTTCTTTAATAATGATTCTCATTTCATTTTTTCGCTGAGAGAATATTTCTGATTTGAATTTCTCTATAGCTTCATCAAGCTGTTTCTTTATTGCATTTTCTATCATTTCAGAAAGTCCATTTGTGTGACTCCCACCGTCTTCCATTTCAGTGTCTCTTGGGTTTGTTCTTTGTGGGCTGGGGGACAAAGACTGCCTCTTGGTCTTTCATTTTGTCATTTTCTTCTAGAACCTATGTGGCTCTGTGTCCTGCAAGGCTGGCCTGGCGTTCCCCTGTGGTTTGCGCTGATTCTTGGATCATACTGAATCAAGGGACCCAGTAAGTCTGGGTCGTGAGTGCAGCAAGGGAGGGTGGCCTCCCGGGGCGTGTGAGTGGAGCCTCTGCCTTAACTGGGTGAGGGCCAAGGCCTCCCAATCCCAGGTAGCTAGGTGGAGTGCACCCCAGAGTGATGCCACCCTGATCCTGGGTCTGTCTGCAAGTTCGGAACTACAGTTGTGCAGGGACAAGCCTGGGCAAGTCCCAGGCCTACAGTGCTGGGAGCAACCTGGCTGGGTGGGGGTCTGCACGATGGCGTGTGCACAAGCCGCTCCACTGAAGTATGGAGCTCGTGTGTGCTCCTCACTCTGGTGCGGGGAGCCCACGCTCTCCCAGTCCCTGCAGCTATGTTGGTCAGTCCCTGGTGAGTAGCTCTGGGGTCCTGGGCTGATCTGGGCTGGGCTGCATACCTCTGTGTCCTGCAAGGCTGGCCGAGCATTCCCCTGAGGTTCACACTGATTCTTGGGTCACGCTGAATTGTGGGACCCGGTAGGGCTAGGTCCTGAGTGCAACAAGGGAGGGCAGCCTCCCAGGGCATGCCAGTGGAGCCTCTGCCTTAACTCGGTGGGGGCCAAGGCCTCCTGGTCCTAGGCAGCTAGGTGGAGTGCTCCCCGGAGTGATGCCGCCCCGACCCTGGGTCTGTCTGCAAGTTCGGAACTACCTGAAGTAAAAATTATTTAAAAATGGAGAAAACATGATATAAAAATTAACATAGGTACTTATTATATATTGATGAATGAAAAATAAGTATTTTTAAATTATTATTAAAAATATACTAATAATAACATCATTTTATATTGATACAATTTTTTTCTTAAACAAAAATGGAGTTTTTGAGTGAATAGTTATATTGTTTCTAAGAAAGCTTTGTTTCCTAGAACTGGATTGGGCATCCTGAGACCAGCTATTCTGCTCTCAATTTCTATCAATAAGAACACTTATTTGGAAATGATTAAATTATAACTGAAGCTTGAAATAACATAACTGTTAGTTTCGTGAAATGAAAATGAAGATAAATTACTCCATATGAATAGTGGAATTATAAGAAATGAAATTTCCTTATATGTAATTTCTTTAATCAAACTGAACAAAATGAGGACTATGTTACTCTAATCTAGATATAAAACACTGAAATTCATGAAAAGTATAATTATGGCAATCTCTAGAAAAAATTAGCTAAAATATTATCCCTTTACTGTGAGGTGCTTAATATTGTGATACCAGTTTTGTCAATTTTTCAGGACCAGAGGCAAGGAAATTTAGGGCTGATTTCTTTCTAATATATTTAAGATTGATTCTGTGCTTGTATTAGTTTCACTACCCTAAGATTTCCCACAGTGGAATAGGAGATTATATGAATATACAAATAAAGTATTGAATTTCTGAGATACTTGAGTCCCTTTTTCATGTGTTTTGACAGTAAAAACAATCCTTTTCCAATGCTAGAATTATGAGACAATAGTTTTAGAAATGTTTTTAAGTGTACTTCCAATCCAGAACTTCAAAAAAGCAATAGTTTTTCGCTGTTTTCTGTAACATAAACATAAATAGGTTTAGGAACAAAATTTTTTCATTGGGTCACTTATATATGTGATTTGCAGAGTTAGTTCAGCTGTGTGTTTCTGTTGATCATTTTCAGTGTAACAGTAAAATATACTTCTTTGCAATCTATAATACTTATTAAATATTTTACTGTCATTTATTATTCATAATGAGTCTCTACTGGGCACTATATCTGATTATTGAGACAGTGATAAATGAAGAAGAGGCCTTATTTAGTTAATCACAAAGGCTGCCCAGGTCAAACAGCCATTGCCATAGATAACTGTTATGGAGGTCATGCATAGTAGTACATTTCACTCTTTGGTCTGGAGCATTACTCAAGGAAATGGAAAGTGTTTTTATGAAATACTACAGGATACCAACTAAGCATTCACAGATATCAGGAAAACTTTCCCTTCCGTGAGGGACTCTAACATTATAAAAACTGATAAACATTTTCTACCTACCTCCCTATATTATTACCTTGTACTTTGAATTTGGCTTTTTCATGGTAAAGCCAAATTTTACATAACCAAATCACCTGGGTAAAGAGTAGCTCTGATTAGTTTTAAATATCTTTCATGTATCAGATTTTCCAGAATTTTTTAGTAAATATATTTGAAACTTAAAGCACTTTAAAATGTATTATTGTATTTTATAGATTTATTAAATAAAATGAAAACATAATTGCTTTTTATATAATTCATGTAATTTCCCATGTTTCTGAGTATCTCTTTAAGAATTTGCATTTCTGGAAATAGAAATCATACTTTGAATAAAATCTTTTAACTCAACTGTAAGAAGCAAACTGTTCCATTTACTAAGAGCCTTAGATGTAACTAGTGTAAATTATTTGCCTGCCTGCTTCAGCTTCCAGAGTGCTTGTAGTAGAGGCGTGTGCTGGTACACTGGCTGCTTTTCTATCTTTAAATTTTGATGGTATAGTGTAAAGTGTCAAATATTAATTTGAGTAAAGTATTCTATTACTGTGAAGGAAATGATAACTATTTGTTGGTGGGGTCCTGATTACATTTTCAATTTCATTAGCTGAAATTCGATTATTCAGCAGCTTTACATCTTCTTGATTCAGCTTTAGTAATTCATAAATTTCTAGGAATCTGTCCATTTCTTCTGTGCTATCAAATCTATGTCAGTAAAGGTTTTCAAAGTAGGTGTTGATAATCCCCTGTATTTCCATAGGGTCAGTAGAGATTTTGCACTTTTCATTTCTTATTGCTTGAATCTGAGTTTTTTACTTTCCTCTTTTTGATAAGCTTGGCTAGGGGTTTATCAATTTTATTTACTCTTTCAAAGAACCAACTCTTTGATTCATTAATTCTTTATATTGTTTTCTTAGCTTCAATTGCATTAATTTCTGCTCTAATCTTAATAATTTCCTCCCTTCTCTGGGCTTTGGACTGGACTTGCTCTTCTTTTTCTAGAAGTTTGAGGTACAGCATTATGTTGTTTATGTGTGATCTTTCCATTTTTCTGATGTGGGAGTTTAGTGCTATAAATTTCGCTCTGAGAACTGCTTTCATTGTATCCCACATGTTCCGGAAATTTGTATTTGCATTTTCATTCAATTGTAGATATTGTTTAATTTCTTCTCTAAATTCTTCGGTGACCCATTGGTTATTTAGGAGAGTATTATTTAATTTCCGTGTGTTTATGTGGTTACTGTAGGTTTTTTTGTCATTCATTTCCAATTTTACTGCGCTATGTTCAGATAATATGCATGGAATTATTTCAGTTCCTTTGCATTTACTTAAGCTTGTTTTGTGGACCAACATATGATCTAATTTAGAGAATGACCCATATGCTGCCGAGAAGAATGTGTATTCTGATGTTGATGGGTGCAACTCTCAGTACACATCTACTAGGTCCATTTGTTCACAAGTTTGATTCAGTTCTGTTATTTCTTCACTGATTTTTTGTTTGGTTGATATGTCTCTCTGTGACAG
This sequence comes from Dasyprocta punctata, assembly GCA_004363535.1. Classification (NCBI taxonomy): domain Eukaryota; kingdom Metazoa; phylum Chordata; class Mammalia; order Rodentia; family Dasyproctidae; genus Dasyprocta; species Dasyprocta punctata. The sequence goes on from RJWM01009623.1 coordinate 34,608, forward strand.
TGGGGTGTTATGGTCCCCTGTTATAACTGCATTATTGTTTACTTGGTTTTTCTTGTCTATTAAGAATTGTCTTACATAGTTGGGTGCTCCCATATTCAGTGCATATATATTTGTGATTGTGATCTCTTCCTCTTGAAGTTTTCCCCTAACAAGTATGTAGTGACCTTCTTTATCTCTTTTGATCATTTTTGGTTTGAAGTTCATATTGTCTGCAAACATAATAGCTACCCCTGCTTTTTTCTGGGTTCCTGTTGCATGGAATATTGTTTTCTAGCCTTTGATTTTTAGTTGGTGAGTTTCCTTTTGAGTGAAATGTGTTTCTTGTACACAGCATATTGTTAGATTTTGTTTCTTAACCCACTCTTCTTGTCTGTTTCTTTTCATTGGTGAGTTGAGACCATTTACATTGATTGATCTAACTGATATGTACTATCATCCCTGTCATGATATCTTTCTGTGGTTCGTTTTCCTACTTTTCTGTTTAATTATTTGCCCTGCTTAGAGGTTTCCTTTTGTTGTTTTTCTTAAGATTGTAGCTATCTTTGTCTCTTTCTAGAGTGACTTTCAGTACTGTTTTGTATTGTTGGTTTTGTGTCTGTGAATTTCTTCAGTTGTTTTTTGTCATGAAAGTATCTTATTTCTCCATCAATTTTTAAGGATAGTTTTTGCAGGGTTCATCAATCTGGGTTAAAATTTGTTTTCTTTCAGAATTTGTAATACTTCACTCCAAGTTCTTCTTGACTTGAAAGTGTGTTGAGAAGTCTGCTGTGATTCTGATAGGCTTTCCTTCATAGATTATCTGTTTCTTTTCTCTGATAGCTTTTAGTATTCTGTTCTTGGGCTGTATTTCTGATAACCTAATTATTATATATTTGGGTGGATTTATTTTGATTATGGTTTATTGGGGTTCTGTATGCATCACTTACTTGTATATTAGATTCTCTTCCCATGTTTGGAAATTTTTCTGCTATTACTTCTGCAAATAATCTTTGCAGGTCATTAGTATTGACCCCTGCTTTTTCAGTCATGCCTATTAATTTTATGTTGTTTCTCTTGGCATCATCTTGCAGCAGTTGAACTGTTGTTTCCTGGTTCCTTGTTGTTTTTAAGAGATCTTTTCTTTATGGATCATAAGCTCCCATGCTGTCTTTAAGGTCTGAGAATCTAACTTTAGCTTCATTAAAGAGGTTTTGCCAACTTTCAATGGAATTCTTAACTTCCTGAATTTCCCTTTTAATCTGTTTCATGCATTCTTTTTGTCTTATTTTGTTCTTTCAAAGTTTCCTTTATTATCTTATGTTCTTATTTTTTTATACAGATTGTCATTTCATTTTTTAGCTGAGAGATTATTCCTGATTTGAGTTCCTCTATTACTTCATGAAGTTGTTTCTTTACTTCAGTTGCTATCATTTCAGAAAGTTCAGTTGTGTGATTCCCAGTGTCTTCCACTTCAGTGTCTCTTGGGTTTGTTCTCAGTGGGCTGGGGGATTGAGACTACCTCTCACTCTTTCGTTTTGTCATTTTCTTCTAGGACCTGTGTGGCTGGGCAGGCAGCCTCCCAATGAATTGTACTGGAGCACTGTGTTGGGTAGAGCCTCAATCATCCAACATCCCCGTGGATAGATGGGGCACACCCCCATACTATGGTGCTGGATCCTTGTGCTCTGTGGTCTGTGAGGCTGGCCCCTTGTTCCCCTGATATACTTTTTTGGGTTTCTTTGGGATGCTGGGCTGGACAAAGTTTGTATACTCCCTCTAGCTAGCCAGGTCACACCCCTGAAGCTTGTTGCTGTGGCCTAGAACTTGGCTATATAGCTTTCAGAGCCACCAAAACCCAGGTGGCTAGCAGAGACACACCCCTGGGGTGTTTCACTGGACCTTCAACCTGGCTGGGTGGAGTTCAGAATCTCTGGCATCCAGGCAGCTAGGCAGAGTGCCCTCCTTAGTTTGGCACCACCAGGACCTTGAGTCTGGCTGTGAGGAGTTCAGAGCTTCTGGAATGCAGGGCAAGCCTGGGTGTGCCCCTGGTGTAAGGTGCTGGGGCCTTGCTCCTCGCTGGGTGCAGTTCACAACCTCTAGGACCTGTAGCACAGCTTCATCCCTGAATAATTGAGCTCATACCTTGTGTTCTAATGGCAGAGCTCAAATTCTCCAAGGCCCTGCAGCTATGCTTGTCACTCCCTGATGAGTGGTTCTGGGGCTCTGGGCTGGGCTGGGCTTAGTACCTCTGGGTCCTCTGAGAATAGCCAGGTGTTCCCCTAATGGAATGTGCTGGGATGCTTGGCTTGGCAGAGCTCAATCCTCTGTGCAGCTAGTGAGGTCTTACTCCCAGAGTATAGCACTGGACCTTCTGACTCCTGGCCTCAATTCATAGAACACTGTCATTCAGGATATTGAGGTACTCTGTTAAATGGTATATTTTCAGGGAAACACATAACTTGCTTCAGGTTGTTTTCTTACATTAGGAAGCAAAAGCATACATATACAAAAAGCCTTTGCCATAGCAAACTGAGTGACACAATGTGCGGATCACAGTTCCTTGTAGATACTCACAAATACAAGACTTGTAGTAATTTTGAGGTCCCAATTCAGAAGGAAGTGTCATTCAGGATATTGGTGTACTCTACTCAATGGGATACTATCAGGGAAACACACAGTTAGCTGTAGGGTGGCTCCTTACTTTAGGGTACCTAAGCATATATAGACAAATTCCCTTTGCTATAGCTAACTGAGTGACACAAAAAGGGATTGCAGTTCTTTGAAGGAGATCACAAACCAAAGTGTATGGTTATTTCTTTTCTATGTTCTGTACATAGAGATTAAAACTAAGCTGGGGAAACTACACTGCTACTGTGCTACAACTGTATATCAACTTACATTAACTCCTTTAGGGGAAATGGGACTCACTATATATTGTGGGTTCCTGGACTCTCTTTGTAGAGCAGTATCATTATGTTAGTGGAGGTGCCCTTCTCCACTACAGCTTTTCATCATGAAACACAGAAAGAGTTGCAGGCTCTTTCTTTAAACCAGTGCTACAAGAGCATTTTGTTTTCAAACTGTCTCTTGTCAGGCATGTGACAATTGAGACCTGTACATCTTAGTTCTGTGTAGAAGCACACACCCCAAAGACTTCACAAATGATAGATTTGCTCACTTACACTTCTCCTGAAAGTGATTTAGCTGGGTCACCTTGCAAGGTGATATGGCACAATGGTATGTATACATCTGCACCTTCTTATGTGAAACTCTAATGCACCATTCATACTACATGCTAGACCTCAATTCAAAGAGAAGTATCATTAACGACCCTGAATTAGTCACACCACAAAGTCTTCACAAATGATGCTTTGCTCACTTAGACTTCCCTTGAACTTGACTTAGCTGGAGCACTTTCCATGGTGATATGATAAAATGCTATTTATCTATCTGTTCATTCTTATGGAGATCTGCAACACACCATTCATATTGCATTCCATGTCTCAATACATACAGCAGTGTCATTCACGATATTGAGGTACTGTGCTCCATGGGCTATTATCAGTGATACATACAATGAGCTGCAGTGTGTTTTCTTACCTTAGGGTACATAAGCATACATATTCAAACTGCCTTTGCCATACCTAATTGAGTGTTACACACTGGGGATCTCAGTTCCTTGAAGAAGCTCACAAACCAAATTATACACTTAGCTTCTGCTCTCTGTACTGATCTTCTCTAGAAGAAAACTAAGCTGGAAACCTTCCCTTTTGAATTGCTACAACCCTATATCACCTTGCCTTCACTACGATGGGGGAATTGGGAATCACTGTATATCATAGGTTCCTGGCCTCTCTTTGTAGTATCACTCTGATACTGGAGGTGAACTTCTACACTGCAGTTCTTCTTTATGAAACATACAATGAGTTGCAGGCTCTGTCTTTTCACCAGTTTTGCAATAGGTTTTATTTGCAAGCTGCATCTTAGCAAACACGTACATCCTAGTTCTGTGTAGAGGCACACAACCCAACTTCTTTACAAATAATAGATTTGCTCACTTAGACTTCTCCTGAATGTGACTTAGCTGGGGCACCTTCCATTGTGATATGTCACAATGGTATTTATCCTTCTGTTCATTGTTATGTGCAACTGTAATGCATCACTCATGCTGCTTTATAGACCTCATTTCAGAGAGAAGGGTCATTTAGGACATTGACGTACTCTGTTCCAAGGGATATTATCAGGGAAACACACAATTAGCTAGAGGGTGTTTTCTTGTCTTAGGATACATAAGCACACATATGCAAACTGTCTTTGCCATAGCAAACTGACTGACGTAAACAGGGGATATCAGTTCCTTGAAGTAATTCATATGCCAAAGAATACTGTTAGTGTTTGGTCTCCATTCGGAATGTATACAGAAGACAAACAACCTGGAGAAACGTCCCTGTTGCAGTGCTACAACTGTATATCACCATAATTTCATTACAATGGAGGAATAGGGAAATACTTTACATTGTATGTTCCTGGCCTCTCTTTGCAGAGCAGTATCACTCTGATACTGGAGGTGAAATTTTCAATTGTAGTTCTTCTTCATGAAACACACAACGAGTTACATGCTCTTTCTTTTTCCCAGAGTTGCAAAAGCCTTTTGTTGGAAAAAAAGCATCTTAGCCAAAACTGAGAAATGAGACCTGTACACATTTGTTCTGTGTAGAAGCATGCACTCCGAAGTCTTCAAGAATGATGGATATGGTGACTTAGCTTTCTCTTTACCATGACTTAGCTGGGCACCTTCCATGGTGAAATGACTCAATGGCATTTATCCATCTGTTCAGTCTTAGGGGAAAATCTAACGTGCCACTTGTACTGTATTCTAGGCCTCAATTCAAAGAGAAGTGCCATCCAGGACATTGACATAGCCTATTCCATAGGTGGTTATCAGGGAAAAACACAATTAGTGGATGGGTGTTTTCTTTTATTTTTATTTTATTTTATTTTATTTATTTAAGAGAAAAAATATACATATAGCAAAGACATAAAGCAAAAGAGACAAACAAATGACTAAAGTAAATGCACAGCAGTAACATTACGGATTTAAAAAACAGGATAGAAACTTGACAATGGTTGCAATATTGCGTATCGTTATCTTCAAAATGGTTGTTTACACTAATAGATATAGACATGTAAAATTGATCTAATCATATGAATATTAATTGTTCTTTATCAATAACAAATACATTCAGCAGTGTGTCTGTTTTAGTTATCGTACATATACATATATACAGATTTATATCTTTTCCTTTTCCCTTCCCTCTTTCCCCCTTTTTCCTTCCCAAATATATTTGCTTTTGAGCTGTTTTTTATTTTTACATAGTATTTATTATAGATTTTGGATCACATATAATTTTTCCATTTCTTACACTAAAGAGACAATACGGTATTTACACATATGGGTTTGATTTATCTCACTTATGAGTATGGTCTCAAGTTGTGACCATTTACTTATAAAAGTCTCAATGCGATCTTTCTTAATAGCCGAGTAGTACTCCATTGTATAAAAATACCACATCTTTTTTATCCAGTCTTTGATTTATGGGCACTTGGGTTGTTTCCAAGATCTGGCTGTTACAAATTGTGTTGCTATAAACATGGATGCACAGATATCACTGTGGTATGATGTTTTCAATTCTTCTGGGAAAATACCCAGAAGAGGGATAACTGGGTTGAATGGGATCTCTAATCCTAGCTTCTTGAGGAATCTCCACACTGATTTCCACAGTGGTTGCACCAGTCTACACTCCCACCAGCAGCGGAGAAGTGTTCCTTTTTCCCCACAGCCCATCCAGCATTTGTTGTTGCTTGATTTTTTCATCTTGGCGATTCTTTCTGGAATGAGATGGAATCTCAGTGTTGTTTTAATTTACATTTCCCGAACAACCATTGATGTTGAACATTTTTTCATATATTTATTTGCCATTTGTATTTCTTTCTCTGACAAGTGTGCATTCATCTCAGATGCCCATTTCTGGATTGGGTCCTTGAATTTTAGGGGCCTGATTTCTTTTAATTCTTTATATGTTTTAGATAGAAGTTCTTTGTCTGATGGATAATTGACTAAGATATTTTCCCAATTCGTGGGTTTTCATTTCACTCTGTTGGAGATTTCCAATGACATGCAAAAGCTTTTTAGTAAGATAAGATCCCAGTTGTTGATTTTCTTGTGACTTATGGTATGGGCGGCTTTTTTTTTTTGTGGTTTTTTTTTTCTTTTTGTTTGTGTTTTTGTTTTGTATTGGGAATCCAACTCGTGATCTTGCACTTGCCAGGCAGGCGTTTGTGTCACTGAACTATATCCCAGGCTCTCCATTGTTTTCTTTGCATTGTCTTTATTCTGCTCTGTTTTGTTTGATTGATTTTCTTGTGACTTATGGTATGGGTGGCTTTTTATTTAAGATAGTAAAATCCAACAAAACATAACCAAACGAAGTCAATCAAAACAAAGCAGTGGAACTGGTACAGGACTTCTAAGAAAGATACTATGAAAACAATAGCTACTACAGTATATCAATTTTTTGTTTGTTTGTTTGTCTTTTTTGCGGCACCAGGGATTGAACTCACAACCTCGTGCCTGCCAGACAGGCACTTAAGCCACTGAGCCAAACTACTGGCCTTGGATTTTTGAGACAGGGTCACACTATGTAGCTCAGGCCGGCCTTGTGCTCGTGTTGTAGCCCAACCTGGTCTCGAACCCACAATGTTCCTCCTACTTCACCCTCCCGAGTGCTGGGCTTAAAGGCATGCACCACCACGCCTGGCTTATCTTGTTATTTTCAGAGTAGTTGACCTTTCCAGCAGGTAGAGTAAAATCAAACAAAAACAATGAAAATAAAAACAAAAACACAATAAAACCAATCAAAACAGAGTATAAAGTCAGGCCAAAAAAATTAATCAGAATAAAGCAAAACAACAAGAACAATATTGGGTCTCGAAGACAGGACACAAGAGAATCCCCCATTTTGGCTACATTGAGTACTGTCATCTTCCAAAGAGATGTTCAGGCAGCCAGGCCCAGGCCTACAAAATGAACAAAACAATACTACCATTTAGTTGTTTTATATACCTTAGTTGCTATCAATGTAGCCATACTTCCAAAGGAGCAGGTTGCTTTACAGGGGGGAGGGGGGATTGTTCTTCATTCTTAGCCCACATGCCTGTAAGCGTATGAGTTGGGGGGACACATGTTTCTCTTCCTGGGGTCCATGCCAGTCACACAGACCCCCAGAAGGCAGTCTTACTTGTGTCCTGGTTGGAGGCACTCCTGGGTGGCTACTTTGAAGATAATGTGAGGCCATTATGGTACTCGTTGCTGATTTTCTATTGCCTCTATCACTATCATTCTTCTGTTTTGATTTGCTTTGTTCTGTTTCCTTTTGTTTCATTTTACACTGGGAAATAAAGTGCAAAGAAAAAGATAAACTTCTCCTCTCTCTCTCTCTCTCTTCTCTCTCTCTCCTCTCTGTTGTCTCTCTCCTCTCTTTCTCTCTCTCTCTCCTCTCTCTGTTTTTTTACACTTTTCCCTTTCTTTTCATTGTCCTCATCTTTCTTCTCCTTCCTCTTTCTCTTTCTTCTTTTGTCTTTTTTCTCTTCTTGCTGTCCTCTCACTCTCACTCCCTCTCCACCTCTTTCTTGTTCTTTTCTCTAGGCCAACCTTCCACCCACCATCTTTCTTGTCCTTGTCCTCATCCTTGTCCTTCTTATCCTTCTCATACTCCTCATCCTCCTCCTCCATCTCCACCTCCTCAGAGAGGCACCATGGCCCACTGGGGTTGACCAGCTGTCTGCATCTAGACTTGTCCTCAATCATGACATCTTTATCCTTTGGCTGTTTTGTAGTTGTTGCTGTTGTTTCTCTGGGCTGTTGTTTGGTTGTTCTCTCTCTCTCTCTCTCTCTCTCTCTCTTTTGGCTCTTGTGGTTGTTGTTGTTTTTGTGGGCTGTTTGGTTCTGGTCATCTTTTTGGTTCTTGTTGCTGCTGTTTTTGTGGGCTGTTTGGTTGTTGTCTTTTTTTTTTTTTTGGTACTTGTGGTTGATTTCGTGGGCTGTTTGGTTGTTGTTTTTTTGGTTCTTGTTGATGTTCTTATGTGGGCTGTTTGGTTGTTGTCTTTTTTGTTGTTGTTGTTCTCGTAGTTGTCATGGTGGTGGTGGTGGTGATTGTCTTCCCCCATGGGTGAGTTTCGGATTGAAGGTGGTCGTGGTGTTGGTACTTTTGGAACCCCACCACTTTTTTTGTTTCTATTTTGTGCTGGGGATGGAATTTACGTCCTCACACTTGCCAGGGATGCAGTTCTGCCACTGAGCTGAACCCCAGCCCCCATAGGGTGCTGTGGACTTTTTTGGTTTGCTTTGGTTTGCTTTTGTTTTGTCTTTGTGTTTTTTAATCTTCACTTTGAAGTATCAAATGTAGGTGTTTGTTGTTGTTGTTGTTGTTGTTTTTGTGTGTGTGTCTGTTTTTGTTTTTGTCTTTTGGATCTTTTTGTTTTTGTATTTCTTTTTGTTTTATACTGGGAATCCAACTAGGGATCTTGTGCTTGCTAGGCAGGCACTTGTGTCATGAAACTGTATCCCCAGCCCTCCATTGTTTTCTTTGCATTGGCATCATTCTGCTCTGTTTTGTTTGACTTTCTTGTGACTTACGGTACGGGTGGCTTTTTCTTTTTTTCAGATAGTAAAATCCAACAAAACATAACAGAACAAAGTCAATCAAAACAAAGCAGTGGAACTGGTACAGAACTTCTAAGAAACATACTATGAAAACAATAGCTACTATAGTATATCAATTTTTTAATTTCTTTATTTCTATATTTTGCAGCACCAGGGATTGAACTCACAATCTCGTGCCTGCCAGACAGGCACTAAACCCACTGAGCCAAACTCCCGGCCTTGGATTTTTGAGGTAGGGTTGCACTATGTAGCTCAGGCCAACCTTGAGCTTGTGTCGTAGCCCAAGCTTGTCTCGAACTCACAATGCTCTTCCTACCTCAGCCTCCCGAGTTCTGGGATTAAAGGTGTGTGCCACCATGCCTGGCTTATCCTGTTATTTTGAGAATAGTTGACCTTTCCAGCAGGTATAGTAAAATCAAACAAAAACAATGAAAATAAAAACAAAAACACAATAAAACCAATCAAAACAGAGTATAAAGTAAGGCCAAAAAATTAATCAGAATAAAGTGAAACAAGAACAATATTAGGTCTCGAAGACAGGACACAAGAGAATCCCCCATTTTGGCTACACTGAGGACTATCATCTTCCAAAGAGATGTTCAGGCTGCCAGCCCCAGGCCTACAAAATGAACAAAACAATACTACCATTTAGTTGTTCTATGTACCTTAGTTGCTATCAATGTAGCCATACTTCCAAAGGAGTAGGTTGCTTACAGGGAGGTGGGGGCGGGCTTTGTCCTTGATTCTTAGTCCACACGCCTATAGGCGTACAGATTGGGGGGGCGCATGTTTCTCTTCCTGGGGTTCATGCCGGTCGTGCAGACCCCCAGAAGGCAGTCTTACTTGTGTCCTGGCTGGAGGCGCTCCTGGGTGGAAGATAACGTGAGGCCATTATGGTACTTGTTGCTGATTTTCTATTACCTCTATCGCTATCATTCTTCTGTTTTGATTGGCTTTATTCTGTTTCCTTTTGTTTTGTTTTACACTGGGAAATAAAGTGAAAAGAAAAAGATAAACGTCTTTTTTCTCCTCTCTCTCTCCTCTCTCTCTCCTCTCTGTTCTGTCTCTCCTCTCTCTCTCTCTCTCTCTCTCCTCTCTGTTTCTCCTTTCTCTGTTTTTTTACTCTTTTCCAGGACAAAGAAATTAGAGAAAAGGGAGAATTTTCTCCCTTTTCTCTAATTTCTTTTCCCTTTCTTTTCATTGTCCTCGTCTTTCTTCTTCCTCTTCCTCTTTCTTCTTTTGTCTTTTTTCTCTTCTTGCTGTCCTCTTGCTCTCACTCCCTCTCCTCCTCTTTCTTGTTCTTTTCTCTCAGCCAACCCTCCACCCACCATCTTTCTTGTCCTTGTCCTCATCCTCATTCTTCTCGTCCTTCTCATACTCCTCGTCCTCCTCCTCCATCTCCTCCTCCTCAGAGAGGCACCACGGCCCACTGGGGTCGACCAGCTGTCTGAACCTAGACTTGTCCTCAATTATGACATCTTTATCCTTTGACTGTTTTGTAGTTGTTGCTGTTGTTTCTCTGGGCTGTTTGGTTGTTCTCTCTCTCTCTCTCTCTCTCTCTCGCTCTCTCTCTCCCTTGCTTTTGTGGTTGTTGTTGTGGTTGCTGTTGTTTTTGTGGGTTGTTTGGTTCTGGTCATCTTTTTGGTTCTTTTTGCTGCTGTTTTTGTGGGCTGTTTGGTTATTGTCTTTATTTATTTATTTATTTATTTTGGTTCTTGTGGTTGTTTTTGTGGGCCGTTTGGTTCTTGTTGTGTTTTTGGTTCTTGTGGTTGTTGTTCTTTTTGTGGGCTGTTTGGTTGTTGTCTTTTTTTTAATTCTCGTGGTGGTGGTGGTGTTGGTGGCGGTGGTGGTTGTTGTCTTCTCCCATGGATGAGTTTCAGATTGAAGGCGGTGGTGGTCTTGGTACTTTTGGAACCCCACCACTTTTTTTTGTTTCTATTTTGTGCGGGGGATGGAATCTATGACCTCACACCTCCCAGGGATGCAGTTGTGCCACTGAGCTGAACTCCAACCCCCATATTGTGCTGTGGAATTTTTTTGGTTTGCTTTCCTTTTGTCTTTGTGTTTTTTAATTTCATGTTGAAGTGTCAAACGCAGGTGGTTGTTGTTGTTGTTGCTGTTTTCCTGTGTGTGTCTTTTTTTTTGTTTTTTTTTTTTGGGTTTTTTTGTTTTTGTTTTTGTTTTGTGCTGGGAATCCAACTCGTGATCTTGCACTTGCCAGGCAGGCGCCTGTGTCACTAAACCATATCCCTGGGCCTTCATTGTTTTCTTTGCATTTGCTTTATTCTGTTCTGTTTTGTTTGATTTTCTTGTGACTTATGGTATGGGCAGCCTTTTTTTTAAGATAGAAAAATCCAACAAAACATAACAGAAAGAGGTCAATGCAAACAAAGCAGTAGAACAGGTACAGAACTTCTTTTTTTTTTTTTTTTGTGGTACTGGGGATTGAACTCACAACCTCTCACCTGCCAGGGCAGGCGCTTAAGCCACTGAGCCAAACTCCCAGCCCTGGTTTTTTGAGGAAGGGTTGCACTGTGTAGCTCAGGCCGGCCTTGCGCCCATGTTGTAGCCCAGGCCAGCCTCGAACTCACAACATTCCTCCTACCTCAGCCTCCCGAGTGCTGGGATTAAAGGTGTGCGCCACCACACCTGGCTACGTACAGAACTTCTAAGAAACATACTATGAAAACAATAGCTACTATGGTATATCAATTTTTTGTTTGTTTGTTTGTCTTTTTTGCAGCACCAGGGATTGAACTCACAGGCTCGTGACTGCCAGACAGTCGCTTGAGCCACTGAGCCAATCTCCCAGCGTTGGCTTTTTGAGGCAGGGTCGCACTATGTAGCTTAGGCTGGCCTTGTGCTCACATTGTAGCCCAAGCTGGTCTCAAACTCACAATGTTCCTCCTACCTCAGCCTCCCAGGTGCTGGGATTAAAGGAGTGCACCACCACGCCTGGCTTATCTTGTCATTTTCAGAATAGTTGACCTTTCCAGCAGGTAGAGTAAAATCAAACAAAAACAATAAAAATAAAAACAAAAGCAAAAACACAATAAAACGAATCAAAACAGAGTATAAAGTCAGGCCAAAAAAATTAATCAGAATAAAGCAAAACAGCAAGAGCAATATTGGGTCTCAAAGAGAAGACACAAGAGAATCCCCCATTTTGGCTACATTGTGTACTGTCATCTTCCAAAGAGATGCTCAGGCTGCCAGCCTCAGACCTACAAAATGAACAAAGCAATACTAGCATTTATTTGTTTTATGTACCTTAGTTGCTATCAATGTAGCCATACCTCCAAAGGAGCAGGTTGCTTTACAGGGGAGGGGGGCCCACTTAGTCCTTGAATCTTAGCCCATGCACAAGGTAGGTGTACGGGGTGGGAGGGCACATGTTTCTATTCCTGAGGTCCACACTCTTTGCGCAGGCCCCTGGAAGGCAGTCTTACTTGTGTGATTGTTGGAGGCGCTACTGTGTGGCTACCTTGAAGATAACGTGAGGCTGTTATGGTATTCGTTGTTGATCTATTGCCTCTATTGCTATCATTCTTCTGTTTTGATTGGCTTTATTATGTTTCCTTTTCTTGCATTTTCACTGGGAAATAAAGTGAAAAGGAAAAGATAAACTTCTCTTTTCTCCTCTCTCTCCTCTCCTTCTCCTCTCTCTTCTCTCTCTCCTCTCTCATCTCTCTCCTCTCTCTCTCCCTCTCCTCTCTGTCCTCTCTCTCTCTCCTCTCTCTCTTCTCTCTCTCTCCTCCCTCTCTCTCCTCTCTGTTTCCCTCTCTCTCCCCTCCTCCCCTGTTTCTCTCATCTCTCCTCTCCCTCTCTTTCATGTCTCTTTCCCCTTTCTCATCTCTCTGTCTTCCCTCTCTTCTCTCTCTCCTCTCTCTCTCTCTCCTCTCCCCCTCTCTCCCCCTCCAACCCTCCCCTTTCTCTGTCTCTCTTGGTCTCTGTCCATCTCTGTCTCCCTGTCCCTGTCTCTGTCCATATCTGCCTCTGTGTCTCTGTCCCTTTCCTGGTCCCTGTTTGGTCTTTTCTTTTCTTTGTTGTTTTCCTTTTTATACCTCTGTCTGTGCCTGTCTGTCTGTCTGTCTGTCTCTCTCTCTCTCCTCTCTCTGTTTCTCCTTTCTCTGTTTTTTTACACTTTTCCGGGACAAAGAAATTAGAGAAAAGGGAGTATTTTCCCCCTTTTGTCTAATTTGTTTTCTCCCTTTTCATTTCATTGTCCTTGTCTTTCTTCTTCCTCCTCTTCTTCTTTCTTATTTTGTCTTTTTTCCCTTCTTGCTCTCCTCTTGCTCTCACTCCCTCTCCTCCTCTTTCTTGTTCTTTTCTCTCAGCCAACCCTCCACCTACCATCTTTCTTGCCCTTGTCCTCATCCTCATCCTTCTCATCGTTCTCATCCTCCTCGCCATCCTCCTCATCCTCCTCCTCCATCTTCTCCTCCTCAGAGAGGTACCAGGGCCCACTGGTGTCGAACAACTGTCTGCACCTAGACTTGTCCTTGATCACGGTATATTTATCCTTTGGCTGTTTTGTTGTTGTTGCTGTTGTTTCTCTGGTTGTTGTCTGGTTTTGTTGTTTGGTTGTTGTCTGATTTTTTTGTTGTTGGCTCTTGTGGTTGTTGTTGCTGTTGATGTTTTAGGCTGCTTTGTTTTTGTCATCTTTTTGGTTATTGTTGCTGCTGTTTTAGTGGGTTGTTTGGTTGTTGTCATCTCTTTTTTTGGCTCTTGTGGTTTTTGCTGTTGTTGCTGTTGTTTTTGTGGGCTGTTTTGTTCTTCTTGTCCTTTTGGTTCTTGTTGTTGCTGCTGCTTTGTGGGCTGTTTGGTTGTTCTCTCCTTTCTTTTGCCTCTTGTGGTTGTTGTTGTTGCTGTTTTTTTGTGGTCTGTTTGTCTCTTGTCATCTTTTTGGTTCTTGTCATTGCTGCTGCTTTTGTAGCTGTTTGGTTGTTGTCTTTTTTTGTTGTTGTTGTTCCTGTGTTTGTTTTTGTGGGCTGTTTGGTTGTTCTCTTTTTGTTTTGTTTTCTTTTGTTTTGTTTTGGTTTTCATGGTCCTATGATTGTGGAGCAGATCATTCTCCTTGTGAATGTACATTTCTGCCATGGAGTGTTTCTCACTCCTAGACAAAGGAAATTTCATGCTGTTCCACAGTACCAGGGCTGCAGAGAGGTTTCCTCGCACTAAGTCATATAACCACAAAGGCAGAGAAATAAGGCCTGTGGACCGGCAATGCCGAAACATACACATCACCAACTCATCCCAAGAAAACATTTTGCTAATGCGCATTTAGCCTGAGTTGGATGTGATTGAGACAAATGCCACACAGAGAGAGGTGGCAAAATGCCATTAATCCATCCATTCATTGATTCCCATAGGTCAGTCTCAGGCAAAACTCATGCTGCAATCTAGGCCTCAATTCTTAAACAGATTCCTTCGGGACATTGAGCTTCTCTTCTCCACTGGCCTATGATCATGGAAACACATCACCTGCTCCACCAGGCAGTGAATTTCTGTGGGGGTTGCTTAGCACTATGGCAGCTAACAACCTATAAGCTAAGCAACCTAGAGATCCAAAGTGTGGCTCTCTGTTTCTCTCAGAAACAGAGAAACTAAAGAGTGCAGTTACATTTGCCTGTCTGTGCTGAGCAGTCAGCAAAGACAAATAAGCTGGGGAAGCTTTCCTGGGCAGTGCTATCAGCGTATAGATCCATTCATTCATGTCAAGGAGGGAAGTGGGAACAAACACTTAGGGTAGCTTCCAGGCCTCTGTTTTTGGAGCAGACCTTTCTCCTTGTGAATGCACACTTCTCCCCTGGAGTCTTTCTCAGTCCTAGACAAAGGAAGTAACAGGCTGTTCCACAACCAGAGTGCTGCAGACAGGTTTCCCCACACTCAGCCATTTAAACGCAAAGACCGAGAAATAAGGTCTGTGCACCGGGAATGTCAAGAAGAACACAGCACCAACTCATCTCAAGACAACATTTTGCTAATGCACACTTAGCATGAGCTGGGCTTGGAACTGGCAAATGCCATAGTGAGGTGGCAAAACCCCGTTCATTAATCCATCCATTGATTCCTATAGGCAAGTCTCACAAACAACTCATGCTGAAATCCAGGACTCAATTCTTAAGCAGATTGACTCAGGACATTGAACCTCTCTTCTCCCCTGGCCTATGATCAGGGAAACAAATCACCTGACACATCAAGGCTGTAAAATTCTCTGGGAGTTGCATAGCACTAAGCCAGCTAACTACCTATCACCCTAAGCAACTTAGACATCCAAAGTGTGCCTGTTTCTCTCAGAAATGGAAAAACTAAAGAGTTTGGTTAGGATTGTTTCTCCGTGCTGAGCAGGGAACAAAGCCAAATCAACTGTTAAGCTTCCCTGGGCAGTTCTACTAGTGTATACTCCCTTATATTCACTCCTAGGAAGGAAGGGGGAAGAAACACTTTTTATAGGCTTCAGGTCTCTGTTTATGTAACAGACCATTCTCTTTCTGAATGCACACATGTCCTCTGGAGTTCTTCAAAGTCCTAGAGAAAAGGAGTTGCAGTGTGTTCCAACAAACTAAGCTGCACAGAGATTTCCCCGCACTCAGCCCTTTAACAGCAAAGACCGAAAAATAAGGCCTGTGGGCCTGGAATGCCTAGAAGCACACACCACTAACTCATCCCAAGACAACATTTTTGCTAATGCACACTTAGGCTGAGCTGGACTTGGCTCGGGCAAATGAAACAGTGAGGTGGCAGAACGACATTCATCCTTCCACCACTGATTTTTATAGGCAAATCTCAGGCACAACTCATGCTGCAATCCGGGCCCCAATTCTTAAGCAGATTCACTCAGGACAATGAGCTTTGCTCCTCCCTGGGGCTATGATCAGGGAAACACTTCACCTGCCCCACCCAAGCTGTGAATTTCTCTTAGCACTATGCCAGGTACCCACCTATCACCCTAAGCAATGGAGAGATCCAAAGTTCACATCTCCATTTCTCTCACAGACAGAGAAACTAAAGGGTGATGTTAGGTTTGCATTTCCGTGGTGAGAAGGGAACAAAGCCAAATAAGTGGGGGAAGCTTCCCTGGGCACTGCTACGAGCGAGTGTATAGCTGCTTGCATTCACTCCCAGAAGGGAAGTGAGAAGAAACATTTATGGTAGGCTTCAGGCCTCTGATTTTAGAACAGACCATTCTACTTGTGAAGGCATACTTATCCCCTAGAGTTCTTCTAGTCCTAGATAAAGAGAGCTGCAGGCTGCTCCACCAAACCAGGGATGCACAGAGAATTCCCCACACTCAGCTCTTTAACCACAAAGACCAAGAAACAAGGCCTGTGGACCGGGAATGCAGAGAAGCGCACACCACCAACTCATCCCAAGACATTTGGTTAATGCACACTTAGCCTGAACTGGACTTGGCTTGGGCAAATACAACAGTGAGGTGGCAGAATAACATTCATCATTCCATTCATTGATTCCTATAGGCAAGACTCAGGCATAAATCATGCTGCAATCAGGGCACCATTTCTTAAACAGATTCACTCAGGACATTGAGCTTCACTTCTCCCAGGGCTATGATCAGGGAAACACATCACCTGCCCTACCCAGGCTGTGAATTTCTCTGGGGGTTGCTTTGTACTATGCGAGTAAACTGCCTATCACCCTAAGCAACTGAGATATGCAAAGTGCACCTCATTGTTTCTCTCACAGAGAAAATAAAGACTATGTTTAGGTTTGGTTTTCTGTACTGAGCAGGGAGCAAATCCGAAGAAGTTTGGGAAGCTTCCCTGGGCACTGGTGTGAGCATTCTCCATGCACTCCTAGGAGGGAATTGGGAAGCAACACTTATACTCGCTTTTAGGGCTCTGTTTGTGGAGCAGACCATTCTCCTTATGAAGGCACACTTCTCCACTGGAGTTCTTCTCAGTCCTAGACCTAGGGAGTTGCTGGCTCTTCAACCAAAGTAGGACTGCACTGAGGATACCACCCACTCAGCCTTTTAACCACCATGACCGAGAAATAAGGCCTGTGGACCAGGAATGCCGAGAAGCACACACCACCAACTAATCCCAAGACTACCTTTTGTTAATGCACACTTAGCCTGAGCTGGACTTCGATTGGGCAAATGCAACAGTGATGTGGCAGAACGATATTCATCCATCCATCCATTAATTCCTATAGGCAAGTCTCAGGGACAACACATAGTGCAATCCAGGCCCCAATTCTTAAGCAGATTCACTCAGGACATTGAGCTTCACTTCTCCCCGGGACTATGATCAGGGAAACACATATCCTTCCCCACCCAAGCTTTAAATTTCTCTGGGGGTTGCTTAGAACTATGCCAGCAAACTACCTATCACCCTAAGCTACCGACAAATCCAAAGGAGTCCTCTCCATTTCTCTGAAAATGGAGAAACTAAAAAGTGTGGTTAGGTTTGCTTCCCACTGCTGAGCAGAGAGCAAAGCCAAACAAGCTGGGGAAGCTTCCCTGGGCAGTGGTATGGACATATAGCTCCGCCTATTCACTCCTAGGAGGGAATTGGGAAGCAACACTTATGGTAGGCTTCAGGCCTCTGTTTGTGGAGCACACAGTTCTCCTTGTGAAGGCAGACTTTGCCCCTGCAGTTCTTCTCAGTCCTGGAAAAAGAGAGTTGCAGCATGTTCCACCAAACCAGGGTTGCACAGTGGATTCCCCACACTCAGCCATTTAACTGCAAGGACTGAGAAATAAGGCCTGTGGACTGGGAATGCTGAGAAGCACACACAACCAACTCATCCTAAGACAACCATTTGTTAAGGCACACTTTGCCTAAGCTGGATTGGCTTGGGAAATTCAACAGTGAAGTGGTAGAATGACATTCATTCATCCATCAATTGATTCCTATAGGCAAGTTTCAGGCACAACTCATGCTGCAATCCGGGCCCAATTCTTAGGCAGATTCACTCAGAACATTGAGCTTCCCTTCAACCCGGGACTATGATCAGCGAAATGCATCACTGTCCCCACTTAGGCTTCGAATTACTCTGCGCATTCCATAAAACTATGCCAGCTAAGTACCTATCAAGTTAAGCAACCGAGAGATCCGAAGTGTGCCTATCCATATATCTCAGAAATGGATAAACTAAACAGTGTGGTTACATTTGCTTCCCCATGCTGAGCAGGGGCAAAGCTGAACAAACTGGCTAAGCTTCCCTTGGCAGTGGTAGGAGCATCTATCCCTTTTCACTCACTCCTATTAGGGAATTGTGAAACAACACTTATGGTAGGTTTCAGGCCTCTGTTTGTGTAGGAGACCATTCTCCTTGTGAAGGCACACTTCTCCCCTGGAGATCTTCTCAGTCCTAGACAAAGGGAGTTGTATGCTGTTCCAACAAACCAGGGCTGCACAGAGGATTCCCAGCAAAAAGCCCTTTAACTGAAAAGACTGAGAAGTGAGGACTTTGGAGCGGGAATGACAAGAAACACACACCAGTAACTCATCCCAAGACAACATTTGGTTCATGGCCACATAGTCTGAGCTGGACTTGGCACGGGAAATGCAACAGTGAGGTGGCAGAATGACATTCATCCATCCATCCATTGATTCCTATACTCAAGTCTCAGGCACAACTCATGCTGCAGTGCAGGCCCCAATTCTTAAGCACATTCACTCAGGACATACAGCTTTGCTTCTGCCTGAGGCTATGGTCATGGAAACACGTCCCCTGCCCTACTCAGGATGAGAATTTCTCACGAGGTTGTTTTGGACTGTGCCAGGAAACTACCTATCACCTTAAGCAACCAAGAGATCCAAAGTGTGCCTCTCCATTTTTCTCACAAACTGAGAAACTAAGAGTGTGGTTAGGTTTGCTTCTCCATGCTGAGCAGGGAGCAAAGCTGAATAAGCTGGGGAAGCTTCCCTGGGCAGTTGTACAAGCATATAGCCCCCTCCATTCATTGCTAGGAGGGAATTGGGAAGCAACACTTATGCTAGACTTCAGGGCTCTGTTTCTGGAGCAGACTATTCCCCTTGTGAATGCCCACTTCTCCCCTGCAGTTCACCTCAGTCCTAGAGAACAGGAGTTGCACATGCTTCCAGCAAAACAGGGCTGCACAGAGGATTCCCAGCACTCAGCTCTTTAACCACAAAGACCAAGAAATAAGGCCTGTGGACCGGGAATGCCAAGAAGCACACAGCACCAACTCATCGCAAGACAAAACTTAATTCCGTCCATCCACTGATTCCTATAGGCAAGTCTCAGTCCCAACTCATGCTGCAACACAGGCCCCAATTCTTAAGCAGATTCACTCAGGACATTGAGTTTTGCTTCTCCCCCAGGCTATCAACAGGGGAACATGTCGCATGCCAGACCCAGGCTGTCAATATCTCATGGGGTTGCTTAGCACTATGCCAGCTAACTACCTATCACCCTAAGCAACCGAGAGATCCATATTGAGCCTCTCCACTTCTCTCAGAAATGGAGAAACTAAAGAGTGCGTTTAGGTTTGTGTCTTGGTGCTAAGCAGGGAGCAAAGCTGAACAAGCTGGGAAAGCTTCCCTGGTCAGTGGTACAAGTGTGTAGCCCCTTCCATTCATTGCTATTAGGGAATTGGGAAGCAACACTTACGCTAGGCTTTAGGCCTCTGGTTGTGGGGCAGACCACCCTCCTTTTGAATGCACACTTCTTCCCTGGAGTTCTTCTCAGTCCTAGACAAAGGCAGCTGCAGTCTGTTTAAGAAATACCAGGGCTGCACAGGGGATTCCCAGCACTCAGTCATTTAAGGCAAAGACCGAGAAATCAGGCCTGTGTACCGGGAATGCTGAGAAGCACACACCACAAACTCATGCCAAGACAACATTTGGTTAATGCACACTTAGTCTGAGCTGCACGTGACTCAGGCAAATGCAATAGTGAGGTGGCAGAACCACATTCTCCATCCATCCATTGATTTCTATAGACAAGTATCAGGCCCAACTGATGCTGCAATCCAGGCCCCGGTACTTAAGCAGATTCACTCAGGACATTGAGCTTAGAGTCTCCCCAGGGTTATGCTCAGATAAAAACATCCCATGCCCCACCCAAGCTGTGAATTTCTCTTGGGGTTAGCTTAGCGCTATGCCCCCTATCTACCTATAACCCTGAGCCAGCGATAGATTCAAAGCACACCTCTCCATTTCTCTCAGAAATGGAGAAACTAACGAGTGCGGTTAGGTTTGCTTCTCCATGCTGAGCAGGTACCAAAGCCGAAGAAGCTGGGGAAGCTTCCCTGGGCAGTGCTGTTAGCGTAGAGCCCCTTCTACTCACTCCTAGGAGGGAATTGGGAAGCAACACTTATGGTGGGCTGCAGGCCTCTCTTTGTGGAGCAGACCTTTCTCCTTGTCAATGCACACTTCTCCACTGGAGTTCTTCTCAGTCCTGCACAAAGGGAGTTGCAGACTATGCTACCAAGCCAGGGTTGCACAGAGGATTCGACGCCTTCAGCCCTTTAACCTCAAAGACCGAGAAATCAGCCTGTGGACCGGGAATGTCGACAAGCACACATCACCAACTCATCCCAAGACAACTTTTGTTAATTCACACTTAGCCTGAGAGGGAATGGGCTTGGCAAAATGCAGCAGTCAGGTGGAAGAACATTTATCCATCCATGCATTGATTCCTATAGGCAAGTCTCAGGCACAACTCAAGCTGCAATGCAGGCCCCATTACTTAAGCAGATACACTCAGGACATTGAACTTGGCTTCTCTCCATGGCTAAGATCAGGAATACACATCACCTGACCCATCCAGGCTGTGAATTTTATGGGGGGATGTTTAGCACTATGCCAGCTAAGTTACCTATCACCCTAAGCAACAGAGAGATCCAAAGTGTGCCTCTCCATTTCTCTGAGAAACGGAGAATCTAAGTGTGGTTAGGTTTGTTTCTCCATCCTGAGCAATGAACAATGCCAAACAAGCTGGGGAAACTTCCCTGGGCAGTGGCTCTAGCCTATATCCCCCTTCATTCACTCTTAGAATGGATTTGGGAAGCCACACTTATAGTAGGCTTCAGGTCTTGTTTGAGGTGCAGAGCATTCTCCTTGTGAATGCACACTTCTCCCCTAGATTTCTTCTCATTCCAAGACAAAGGGAGTTGCAGGCTGTTCCCCCAAACCAGGGCAGCACAGAGGATTCGTGCACTCAGACATTTACCCACAAAGACTGAGAAATAAGGCCTGTGGAGCCGTAATGAGCAGAAGCACACACAACGTACTCTTCCCAAGAGAACATTTTATTAATGCACACTTAGCTGGAGCTGGACTTGGCTCCAGCAAATGTAAAAGTGAGGTGACAGAAAGACATTCATCCATCTATCCATTGATTCCTATAGGCAAGCCTTATGCAGAACTCATACTGTAATCCAGGCCCTAATTCTTAAGCAGATAAACTCAGGACATTGAGCTTCACTTCTTCCCGGTGCTATGATCAGGGAAACACATCACATGCACCATCCAGGTTGTGAAATTTTCTGAGGGTTGCTTAACACTATGCCAGCTAATTTACCTATCACCCTTAGCAACCAAGAGATCTCAGGTGCACCTCTCTGTTTCTCTCAGAAACTGAGAAACTAAAGAGGTGGTTAGGTTTGCTTCTCCGTCCTGAGTGGGGAACAAAGCCAAAGCAGCTGGAGAAGCTTCCCTGGGCAGTGTGCTAGTGTATACCCCTTCCATTCACTCCTAGGAGGAAATTGGGAAACCACAGTTATGGTGGGCTTCAGGCCTCTGTTTGTGGAGCAGACCATTCTCCTTGTGAGTTCACAATTCTCCCCTGGACTTCTCAGTCCTAGACAAAGGGAGTTGCAGCCTGTTTCCCCAAACCAGGGCTGCACAGAGGATTCCTGCACTCAGCCCTTTAACTGCAAAGACTTAGAATTAAGGCCTGTGGACCGGGAATTCCAAGAAGCACACACCACCAACTCATCCCAAGACAACATTTTGTTGATGCACACATAGCCTGAGCTGGACTGGGCTCAGGCAAATGCAGCAGTGAGCTGGCAGAAAGACATTCACCATCCATGAATTGATTCCTATAGACAAGTCTCAGGCACAACTCATGCTGCAATCCAGGCCCCAAAACTTAGGCGGATTCACTCAGGACATTGAGCTTCACTTCTCCCCCTGACTATGATCAGGGAAACACATCAACTGCCCCACCCAGGCTATGAATTTCTCAGAAGGCTGCTTAGCACTATGCCACCCAACTTATCTATCACCCTAAACAATCGAGAGATCCAAAGTGCACATCTGAATTTCTTTCAGAAAGCGAGAAACTAAAGAGTGTGGTTAGGTTTGCTTCTCCATGCTGAGCAGGGAGCAAATCCTAAGAAACTGTGGAATATTCCCTGGTCAGTGGTACTAGTGTATAGCCCCTTCCATTCACTCCTACAAGGGAATTGGAAAGCAGCACTTACGGTAGGCTTCAGGACTCTGTTTGTGGAGCAGAGTATTCTCTTTGGGAATACACACTTCTGCCCTAGAGTTCTTCTCATTGCTAGA
Organism: Dasyprocta punctata; assembly: GCA_004363535.1. Lineage (NCBI taxonomy): Eukaryota > Metazoa > Chordata > Mammalia > Rodentia > Dasyproctidae > Dasyprocta > Dasyprocta punctata. The sequence continues at coordinate 56,820 of RJWM01009623.1, forward strand.
CAAAGGGAGTTGCAGGCTGTTCCTCCAAACCACGACTGCACAGAGGATTCATGCACTCAGCCCTTTAACCTCAAAGTCCAAGAAAGGAGGCCTGTGGACCAGGAATTCCAAGAAGCACACACCAGCTACTCAGCCCCAATACAACATTTGGTAAATGCACACTTAGCCTGTTTCAGACTTGTCTCGGGCAAATTCAACAGTGAACTGGCACAAAGACATTCATCCATCGATCCGTTGATTCCATTAGGCAAGTCTCAGGCACAACTCATGCTGCAATACAGGCCAGAATTCGTAAGTAGATACACTCAGGACATTGACCTTTGCTTCTCCCTGGGGCTATGATCAGGAAAAACATCATCTGTCCCACCCAGGCTGTGAGTTTCTCTTGGGGTTGCTTAGCACTAAGTCAGCTAACTTACCTATTGCCCTAAGCAACCAAGAGATCCAAAGTGTGCCTCTCCATTTCTCTCACAAAAGGAAAATCTAAACAGTGTGGTTAGGTTTGCTTCTGAGCAGGGAAGAAAAATGAAGCAGCTGGGGAACCTTCCCTGGTCAGTGGTACTAGCGTATATGCCCCTCCTTTCACTCCTAGGATAGAACTGGAATGCCACACTTAGGTAGGCTTCAGGCCTCTGTTTGTAGTGCAGAGCATTCTCCTTGTGAATGCACACTTCTCCCCTGGAGTTCTCATTCCTAGAAAAAAGGAGTTGCAGGCTGTTCCCCCAAACCAGGGCTGCACTGAGGATTCCATGCACTCAACCCTTTAACTGCAAAGACCGAGAAATAAGGCCTGTGGAACTGTAATGAGTAGAAGCACACACCACAAACTCATCCCAAGACAACATTGTGTTAATGCACACTTAACCTGAGCTGGACTTGGCTCATACAAATGCAACAGAGAGATGACAGAAAGACATTCATCCATCTTTCCATTGATTCTATAGGCAAGCTTGAGGCACAATGCATGCTGTAATCCAGGCCCCAATTCTTAAGCAGATACACTCAGGACATTGAGCTTCGCTTGTCCCTGGGGCTCTGATCCGGGAAAAACATCACCTGTCCCACCCAGACTGAATTTCTCTGGGGTTTGCTTAGCACTATGCCAGCCAACTTACATATCTCCCTAAGCAACCGAGAGATCCAAAGTGCGCCTCTCCATTTCTCTCAGAAATGGACAAACTAATGAGTATGGTTAGGGTTGCTTCTCCCTGCTGAGCAGGATGCAAATCCTAAGAAGCTACGGAACCTTCCCTGGGCTGTGATGCTAGCATATACACCCTTCCATTCACTCCTAGGAGGGAATTGTGAAGCCACACTTATGGTGGGCTTCAGGCCTTTCTTTGTGGAGCAGACCATTCTCCTTGTGAATGCACACTTCACTCCTGGAGTTCGTCTTAGTCCTAGACAAGAAGAGGTGCAGGGTGTTCCACCAAACCAGGGCTGCACAGAGGATTCGATGCACTCTGCCCTTTAACTGCAAGCACCGAGAAATAAGGCCTGTGGAGCCGTAATATCGAGAAGCACATACCACCAAATCATCCCAAGACAACATTTTGTTAATACACACTTAGCCTGAGATGAACTTGGTTTGTGCAAATGCAACAGTGAGGTGGCAGAACGACATTCATCCATCCATCCATTGATTCCTGTATTCACATCTGAAACTCAACTCATGCTGCCATCCAGGCCCCAAAACTTATGCAGATTCACTCAGGACATTGAGCCTCACTTCTACCCCTGACTATGATCAGGAAAACACATCACCTGCTCCATACAGGCTGTGAATTTCTCTGGGGATTGCTTAGCACTAGCTTACTTATCACCTTAAGTAACCAAGAGATCCGAAGTGTGCCTCTCCGTTTCTCTCTGAAACAGAGATACTAAGAGTGTGGTTATGTTTACTTCTCCATGTTGAGAAGGGAGCAAAGCCAAAGAAGATGCAGATACTTCCCTTTGCAGTGGTGCTAACGTATAGCCACTTTCATTCACTCCTAGGAGGAAATTGGAAAGCAACACTTTCGGCAGGCTTCAGGCCTCTGTTTGTGGAGCAGAGCATTCTCCTTGTGAATGCACACTTCTCTGCTGGAGTTCTTAGTCCTAGACAAAGGGAGTTGCAGGCTGTTCCCCCAGACCAGGACTGCACTGAGGATTCCATGCACTCAGCCCTTTAACCACAAAAAACAAGAAATAAGGCCTGTGGTAATGCCTAGAGTCACACACCACCAATTCATCCCAAGACAACATTGTGTTAATGCACACTTAGTCTGAGCTGGACTGGGCTCAGGCAAATGTAACAGTGAGGTGGCAGAATGACATTGATCCATCCATCCTTTGATTCCTATAGGCAAGTCTCAGGCACAATGCATGCTGCAATCCAGGCCCCAAATCTTAAGATTCACTCAGGACATTGAGCCTCACTTCCCCCCAGGGCTATGATCACCGAAACACATCACCTGCTCCACCCAGGCTTTCAATTTCTCTGTGGGTTACTTAGCACTATGCCACCTAAATTACCTATCACACTAAGTAACCAAGAGATCCAAAGTGTGCCTCTGTGTTTCTCTCAGAAACGGAGAAACTAACAGTGTGGTTAGGTTTGCATCTCCCTGCTGAGCAGGGATAAAAGATGAAGAAGATGTGGAAGCCTCCGACGGCAATGGTACTAGCGTATATCCCCCTCCATTCACTCCCAGGAGGGAATTGGAAGCCACACTTAAGGTGGGCTTCAGGCGTCTGTTTCTGGAGCAGACCATTCTCCTTGTGCATGCATTCATTAATTGATATGGGCAAGTCTCAGGCACAACTCATACTGCATTCCAGGCCCCAATACTTAAGGAGATACACTCAGGACATTGAGCTTTGCTTCTCCCTGGGGCTATGATCAGAGAAAAACATCACTTGTCCCAGTCAGGCTGTGAATCTTTCTATCATCCTAAGCAACCAAGACATGCAAAGTGCACCTCTCCGTTTCTCTGAGAAAGTAAAGAGTGTGGTTAGGTTTGCTTCCCTGCACCGTGGCTCTAGCGTATGTTCCTCTCCATTCACTCCTAGGATGGATTAGGGAAGGCACAATTACAGTGTGCTTCAGGCCTCTGTTTGTGGAGCAGACCATTCTCCTTGTGAATACACACTTCTCACTAGGAGTCTTCTCAGTCCTAGACAAAGGAAGCTGTAGGCTGTTGCTTCAAAACAGGGCTGCACAGAGGATTCCACGCACTCAGTCCTTTAACCACAAACTCTGAGAAATAAGGCCTGTGGAGCAGTAATGTCGAGAAGAACACACCAAAAACTCCTCCCAAAACAACATTTTGTTCATGCAAACTTAGCCTGAGCTGAACTTGGCCTGGGCAAATGAAACAGTGAGGCGGCAGAACGACATCCATCCATCCATCCATTGTTTCCTATAGACAAGTCTCAAGCTCAACTCATGCTGCCATACAGGCACCAAAACTTATGCAGATTCACTCAGGACATTGAGCTTTGCTTCTCCCCCTCACTATGATCAGGGAAACACATCACATGCTCCATGCAGGCTGTGAATTTCTCTGGGGGTTACTTAGCACTATGCCAGCTAACTTACCTATCACCTTAAGTAACCAAAAGATCCAAAGTGCGCCTCTGTGTTTCTCTCAGAAACGGAGAAACTAAGAGTGTGGTTAGGTTTCTTTCTCTGTGCTGAGCAGGGAGCAAAGCCGAATGAGCTGCAGAAGCTTCCCTGGGGCGTGGTACTAGGGTATAGCCCCTTCCATTCCCTCCAAGGAGGGAAATGGGAAGCAACACTTATGGTAACCTTCAGGCTTCTGTTTTTGGAGCAGACCATTCTCCTTGTGAATGTACACATCTCCCCTGGAGTTCTAATTACTCCTAGACAAGGGGAGTTGCAGCTGTTCCCCCAAAATAGGGCTGCACAGAGGATTCCTGCACTCAACCGTTTAACTGCAAACACTGAAATATAAGGCCTGTGGATCAGTAATGCCGAGAAGCATACACCACCATTCATCCCAAGACAACATTTTGTTAATACACACTTAGTCTGATCTGGACTTGGCTGGGTCAAATGCAACAGTGAAGTGGCAGAACGACCTTCATCCATCCATCCATTGATTCCTATCACATCTCTCAGGCACAACTCTTGCTGCAGTCCAGGACCCCAATCTTACACAGATTCACTCAGGACATTGAGCTTCGCCTCTCAGTGGGGCTATGATCAGGGAAACACATCACCTGCCCAAATCAAGTTGTGAATTTCTCTGAGGGTTGCTTACCACTATGCCAGCTAACTTACCTATAAGCTTAAGCAACCTAGAGATCCAAAGTCCGCCTCTCCATTTCTCTCAAAAACAGAAAATTTAAACAGTGTGGTTACATTTGCATCTCCATCCTGAGCAGGGAGCAAAGCCAAAGAAGCTGGGGAATCTTCCCTGGGCATATAGCCCCTTCCATTCACTCCTAGGAGGGAACTGGAAACCAACTCTTAGGTTAGGCTTCAGGACACTGCTTGTGGAGCAAACCATTCTATTTGTGAATGCACACTTCCAACCTGGAGTTCTTCTCAGTGCTAGACAAAGGAAGTTGCAGGCTGTTCACCCCAACCAGGGATGCACAGAGGATTCCACACACTCAGCACTTATCCACAAAGACCGAGAAATAAGGCCTGAGACTGGGAATTCCAAGAAGCACAAACCACCAAATCATCCCAAGACAACATTGGGTTAATGAACACTTAGCGTGAGCTGGACCTGGTTCGGGCAAATGCAACAGTGAGTTGGGACAACGACATTCATTCATCCATCCATTGATTCCTATAGGCAAGTTTCAGGCACAACTCATGCTGCCATCCAGTCCACAAATCTTAAGGAGATTCACACAGAACATTGAACTTTGCTTTTCCCCTGACTGTGATCAGGAAACATATTATGTTCTCCCCTCAGGCTGTGAATTTCTCTGGGGGTTACTTAGCACCATGCCTGCTAACTTACCTATCAGCCTAAGTAACCAAGAGATCCAAAGTGCACCTTTTCTTTTCGCTCAGAAATGGAGAAACTAACAGTGCAGTTAGGTTTGCTTCTCCATGCTGAGCAGGGAGCAAAGCCAACGAAGCTGTGGAAGCTTCCCTGAGCAGTGGTAGTAGTGTATATCCCCCTCCACTCCTAGGAATGAATTGGGAAGCCACACTTATGGTGGGCTTCAGGCCTCTCTTTGTGGAGCAGACCATTCTTCTTGTGAATGCACACTTCTCCCCTGGGTTTGTTCTCAGTCCTAGGCAAAGGGAGTTGCAGGCTGTTGCCACAAACTAGGGCTGCACTGACGATTCCACGCACTCAGCCCTTTAACTGCAAAGACTGAGGAATAAGGCTGGTGGAGCCGTAATGTGGAGAAGCACACACCACCAACTCATCACAAGACAACATTTTGTTAATGCACACTTAGCCTGAGCTGGAGTTGGCTTGGCCCAAGGCAAAACTGACATTAGAGAAAGACAATCATCCATCCATCCATTGATTCCTATAGGCAAGTCTCAGGTGCAACACATGCCTCAACACAGGACACAAATCTTAACCAGATTCATTCAGGACATTGAGGTTCACTCTCCCTGGGCCTCTCATCAGGAAAAAACATCACCTGCACCCCCCCAAGACTGTGAACTAATCTGGGGGTTGCTTAGCTCTAAGCCAGGTAACTTACCTATCACCATAAGCAACCAAGAGATCCAAAGTTCAACTCTCCATTTCTCTCAGAAGCAGAGCAACTAAGATTGTGGTTAGGTTTGCTTCTACATCCTGAGTAGGGAACAAGCTGAAGAAGATGGGGAAACTTCCCTGGGCAGTGGTACTAGCATATATACCCCTCCATTCAATCCTAGGATGGAATTGGGAAGTCACACTTATGGTAGACTTCAAGCCTCTGTTTGTGGAGCAGAGCATTCTCCTTGTGAATGCACACTTCTCTGCTGGAGTTTTTCTCAGTCCTAAACCAAGGGAGTTGCAGGCTGCTCCCCCAAACCAGGGCTGCACTGAGGATCTACACACTAAGCCCTTTAACAGAAAGGACTGAGAAATAAGTTCTGTGGAGCCATAATACCGAGAAGCACACAGCATCCACACATCCCAAGACAACACTTTGTTAATGCACACTTAGCCTGAACTGGACTTGGTTTAGGCAAAGACAACAGTGAGGTGACAGAACAACATTCATCCATCCATCCATTGATTCCTATAGGCAAGTCTCAGGCACAACTAATGCTGCAATCCAGGCCGTAAATCTTAAGCAGATTCACTCAGGACATTGAGTGTCATTTCTCCCAGGGGCTGTCATCAGAGAAAAACATGACCTATACCACCCAGGCTGTAAATTGATCTGGGGGTTGCTTAGCCCTATGCCAGCTAACCTACCTGTCACCCTAGGTAATTGAGAGATCCAAACTGTGCCTCTCCATTACACTCAGAAATTGAGAAACTAATGAGTGCGGATAGGTTTGCTTCTCTGTGCTGAGGAGGAAGCAAAGCCAAAATAGCTGCCGAAGCTTCCCCGGTCCATGGTACTAGCATACAGACCTTTCCATTCACTCCTAGGATGGAACAGGGAAGCAACACTTATGGTAGGCTGTAGGCCTCTCTTTGTGGAGCAGACCTTTCTCCATGTGAATGGACACTTCTCCCCTGGAGTTCTCAGTCCTGCACAAAGGGAGTTGCAGACTATTCCACCAAGCCAGGGATGCCCAGAGGATTTTCCACCCTCAGCAATTTAAGCACCAAGGCTGAGAAATCAGTGTGTGGAATGGGAATGTCGACAAGAAAACACCAACAACTAATTACAAGACAAGATTTTCTTAAGGCACACTTAGCCTGAGCTGGAATGGGCTCGGGCAAAGACAGCAGTCAGGTGGGAGAATGACATTTATCCATCCGTTTTTTGATTCCTAGAGGCCAGTATCAGGCACAACTCAAGCTGGAATGCAGGTCCCATTTCTTAAGGAGATTCACTCAGGATATTGAGCTTTGCTTCTCTACAGGGCTATGATCAGGGAAACACATATCCTGCCCCACCCAGGCGGTGAATTTCTCTAGGGGATCACTTAGGACTGCTAGCCAACTTCATATGACCCTAGGGAAGCCAGAGATCCAAAGCACTCCTCTCCGTTTCTCTCCAAAATGGAGAAACTAGCGAGGGCGTTTAGCTTTGCTTCTCCGTGCTGAGAATGGAGCAAAGCCGAATAAGCTGGGGAAGTTTCCCAGGGCAGTGCTATTAGCGTATAGCCCCTTCCATTCACTCCTAGGGGGGAATTGGGAAGCAACACTGATGGTAGGCTGCAGGCCTCTCTTTGTGGAGCAGAACTTTCTTCTTGTGAGTGCCCAATTCTCCCCTGGAGTTCTTCTCAGTCCTGCACAAAGGGAGATGCAGACTATTCCACCAAGCCAGGGCTGCACAGAGGATTTGCCGCCCTCAGCCCTTTAAGCACCAAGACTGAGAAATCAGCCTATGCAACGGCTATGTCAACAAGAACACACCACCAACACATCCCAAGACAACATTTGCTTAATGCACACTTAGCCTGAGCTGGAATGGGCTCGGGCAAATACAGCAGTCAGGTGGGAGAATGACATTTATTCATCCACGCCTTAATTCCCATAGGAAAGTTTCAGGCACAACTCAAGCTGTAATGCAGGCCCCAATTCTTAAGAAGATTCACTCAGGTCATTGAGCTTTGCATCTTCCCAGGGCTATGATCAGGGAAACACATAACCTGCCCAATCCAGCCAGTGAATTTCTCAAGGGGGTTGCTCAGCACTGCCATCCAAATACCTATGAAACTAAGGAAAGGAGAGATCCAAAGCACATCTCTCCGTTTCGGACAGAAACGGAGAAATAAGCGAGTACGGGTAGATTTGCTTGTCCATGCAGCGCAGGAAGCAAAGCCAAATAAGCTGGGGAAGCTTCCCCGGACAGTGCTGTTAGCGTATAGCCCCTTCCATTCACTCCTAGGGGGGAAATGGGAAGCAAAACTTATGGGAGGCTGCAGGCCTCTCTCTATCGAGCAGAACTTTCTCCTTCTGAATGCACATTTCTCACGTGGAGTTCTTCTCAGTCCTGCACAAAGGGAGTTGCAGACTATTCCACCAAGCCACGGCTGCACAGAGGATTTGCCGTCCTCAGCACTTTAAGCACCAAGACAGAGAAATCACCCAGTGAATCTGGAATATCGACAAGCACACAAAACAAAATCATCCCAAGACAACATTTGCTTAATGCACACTTAGCCTGAGCTGCAATGGGCTAGTGAAAATTCAGCAGTCAGGTCGGAGAACGACATTTATCCATCCATGCTTTGATTAATATAGGCAAGTCTCAGGCACAACTCAAGCTGCAATGCAGGCCCCATTTCTTAAGGAGATTCACTCAAGACATTGAGCTTTGCTTCTCCCCAGGGCTATGATCAGGGAAACACATAACCTGCCCCACCCAGGTGGAGAATTTCTCTACGGCGTTGCTTAGCACTGTCAGCCAACTAGCCATGACCATAAGGAACCGAGAGATACAAAGCGCGCCTCTCCGTTTCTCTCCAAACGGAGAAATTAGCGAGTACAGTTAGCTTTGCTTGTCAATGCTGAGCAGGGAGCAAATAAGCTGGGGAAGCTTCCCCGGGCAGTATTATTAGTGTATAGCCCCTTCCATTCACTCCTAGAGGGAAATGGGAAGCAACACGGATGGTAGGTTACAGGCCTCTCTCTGTGAAGCAGACTTTTCTCCTTGTCAATGGCCACTTCTCCCCTGGAGTTCTTCTCAGTCCTGCAAAAAGGGAGTTGCAGACTGTTCCACCAAGCCAGGGCTGCACAGCGGATTCGCTGACCTCAGCCCTTGAACCGCTAAGACCGAGCAATCGGACTGTGGACCGGGAATGTCGACAAGCACACACCACCAACTCATGCCAAGACAACATTTTGTTAATGCATACTTAGCCTGAGCTGCAATGGGCTCAGGCAAATGCAGCAGTCAGGTGGGAGAACGAAATTTATCCATCCATGCAATGATTCCTACAGGCAAGTCACAGGCACAACTCAAGCTGCAATGCAGGCCCCATTTCTAAAGTAGATTGACTCAGGACATTGAGCTTGGCTTCTTGCCAGGGCTAGGATCAGGGAAACACATAATCTGGCCCACCTAGGCAGCGAATTTCTCCAGGGGGTTGCTTAGCACTGCCAGAAAACCACCTATGACCCTAAGGAAGTAGGAGATCCAAAGAGCCCGACTCCGTTTCTCGCAGAACGGGAGGAACTCTCGAGTGCTCCTCGCTTCAATTCTCCGGCCTGAGCGGGGAGCAAAGCCCAGTACGTTGGGGAAGCTTCCCTGGGCAGTGCGGTTAGCGGATAGCCCATTCCATTCACTCCTAGGAGAGAATTGGGAAGCAACACTTATGGGAGGCTGCAGACCTCTCTCTGTGGAGCAGACCTTTCTCCTTGTGAATGCCCACTTCTCCCCTGGAGTTCTTCTCGGTCAGGCACAAAGGGAGTTGCAGACTCTTCTACCAAGCCGGGGCTGCACGGAGGATTCGCCGCCCTCAGCCCTTGAACCACCAAGCCCGAGAAATCGGCCTGTGGACCGGGAATGTCGACAAGCACACAGCACCAACCCATGCCAAGACAACATTTTGTTAATGCACACTTAGCCTGAGCTTGAATGGGCTCAGGCCAATGCAGCAGTCAGGTGGGAGAACAACATTTATCCATCCATGCACTGATTCCTATAGGCAAGTCTCAGGCCCAACTCCAGCTGCAAGGCAGGGCCCATTACTTAAAGTAGTTTCACTCAGGACAATGAGCTTGGCTTCTAAAAGGGCTACGATCAGGGAAACATATAACCTGCCCCGCCCAGGTGGTGAATTCCTCCAGGGCGTTACTTAGCACTGCCAGCCAACCACCTGTGACATTAAGGAAGCAGGGGATCCAAAGCGCGCCTCTCCTTTTCTCTCAGAACCTGAGAAATTCTAGAGTGCACTTAGCTTCGCTTCTCCGGCCTGAACGGGAGCAAAGCCCAGTAACCTGGAAAGCTTCCCTGGGCAGTGCGATTAGCGTATAGCCCCTTCCATTCACTCCTAGGAGGGAATTGGGAAGCAACACTTATGGGAGGCTGCAGGCCTCTCTCTGTGGAGCAGACCTTTCTCCTTGTGAATGCCCACTTCTCCCCTGGAGTTCTTCTCGGTCCTGCACAAAGGGAGTTGCAGACTCTTCCACCAAGCCGGGGCTGCACGGAGGATTCGCCGCCCT
>RJWM01009624.1:0-67170 GCA_004363535.1 Dasyprocta punctata
TTTTTTTAACACTAAAGACTATAGTAGTGAGATGTGGAAAATACTATAAATGTCAAGAATTTTTAGTAGTGTAGTTAAGAAACACTTTGAGAAGAGTGTTGAAAAATGGGGCTGAGTTCTAAAAAGCAGCCAAAATAATGAGGAGCTTGAATATAATTTAGAAGGAGCAATGAGAGTGTTTTGTAGTGGGGAGAAAAAGGTATAAATAATTCTGACAAATATATGAGGGCTAGAGATGTTCAGGAATTAAGTAGTCAGAGAACTTGAACCATTTTAATTAGTGACTTGGTGTGAACATGCAAATCACTTGAATATGTTAGAGCCTGGGCTCCTGTCTCTTCTACCTCAGACTGAAGCTGAGACGAAACTCCTGGAAGCCCTTCTTAAATGTTGCTTCAAGCCAACTATTGCTACTAGATCCCAACGGCTGTCTTCCCAGTACCCCAGTGTCCTGTCCCTTGTTCCAGGGATGAAATCTTCCACTTTGCTTTTGTATGGAAGACTGGAGGTGCTGTGGGGGGCACAGAGGGCCCTCAAGGTCAGAGGAACAGCTGCAGTCATAGACCTTAGGGGTGGAGCGTATTGTGTGACCTGGGTCCACCTTGTGCAGGTGGCATAGTCATGGTCAGGTGAGCAGGCAGGCCACCCAGTGTCCCTAAATAAACATCTGCCAGCCAAATCTTCACCCACTTGACGCGAGTGGTGGGCGAGGCCTTTTTCATTTCCGTTCCTTTTCCCTAGTCTGGGCACGGGAGTGTCTCTCTGTGTCTCTCTGTTTTCTGGGGATCACTGTGTTACCCAGCCTGGGCTCCGGCGAGTGCTCCCTCCAGAGTGCCCTTGGCAGCTGGGCCCAGAGGCGCACACCACGGTGCCAGTGGGGAGGCTTCTCGACGAGCCTGTGTTCTTGCTGTGACTTCTGCACAAGGATGCGTAGGTTGTGGATAAGTCTTACATCACACGCTGATGCAGGCAGATATGTGAGTCACAGTGTTGAAGGGCTGTGTCACCAGGATCTAGTCAGTCAGAGGAACTGCTGCCCTGAGGACCCTACAGCAGCTCCTCCTGCCCCCAGACACGTGAGTCACTTTGGAGGGTGGAAGGTCGTGGAGGGTCCCCATGACACTCTTCTTTCTGGTTTCAGATCCTGTTCCAGAGGCTTCCAAGACCGGAAGTGGCAGGAACCTTTTGGATGGTCCCCCCAGAGTGCTTCAGCCCTTCCTGACCAACAGAGCCAAGGTGGCCGGGGCACCCCCAAACCTGCCCCTGCCGGTGAGGAACACTATGCTGGCCGCTGCCCTCTTCCCCGAGTTCCTGAAGGAGCTGGCCGCTCTGGCGCAGGAGCACTCCATCCTGTGCTGCAAGATCCTGGGGGACTTCGAGGACTCCTGCTGTTAGCTCTTAGAAAACAATCCTCCCGGAGACACGGGGTGTGGTATCTTGACTGAATGTTAAATGCAAAGCTGCTTGTCAAGTTCTATTTTGATGTTTCCTGACGATACTTGATTTATGGGGAGATTTCTGTGGCCCTCCTCTCTCCAGCCGGGTCTTCCTTCCATGCATTATATAGAACGTAAGTCTCATCAGCAGACGGCTTCCCTAGGCAGACGTCTCTGTGCGCTTCTCCCACCTCACACGGTTTGTTATCTTCCCGTCCCTGAACCTGCTGCTCAGATTGAATGAAGCAGATACCGGGGGCCACCGATGTCTGCATTGCCGTGTGGCAGAAGGCGGGTTTCCGGCAGGGCACGAAGGCTCCCCAGCATCTGAAGGATGCTCTGCCGCCCTCCACATTTTGGCTTTCATTTTATAAAAGGGAAGAGTTAAGGTGGAGCTGTTCATGCCTCCATCACACAAGCACAAGTCCCATGTCCCCCGAGCCTGCCTTCCGGGACTGCATTCTCTCCGTGCGCATTGCCTCGTGGTGCGGGGTGGCCTCTGCCTGGGACGCCACATGGAGCTGGAGAGAACTCGGAGCACAGGGAACCATTTCTTGTTGCTTGAGAGCTTTCTTTAATTCCTGCCACACTACCTAAACACTGAAGATAGCCTTATTTTAGTAAGATTTGCACAAATTGAAGTGTGCCTATGCAAACTGCTGCTTTCATTTTTAAGAGTTTGGGTGAAGAAAGTATGGTGGTGTGTACTTGGGTAAGAAGACAGCCATCATTATTATTTTAAAAAGGGTTTTAAGAAATATTTACTTGTGAAGTGGTTCCATAGTGGGCTTTTTTGGGGGAGATGTTAGAGTAGGGGCAAAGATAAAGATCAGCAGATTGCAGCCTGTAAAATCTCTGGTCATTATTATTTTTTTTTTGCTAAGATGTTGCACTTTATAGAGAAATAGGCACCTGTGCAGCCCATTTGGCAGCTGGGACAGAAATGCACCCAGGTCACTGGAGCCCTGCAAAGCCAAGTGCCCACTGGTGGCCGCTCCACACAGACGTGCTGCCTTTTGGGGACAGCTTCATGAGCAGCCCCACCGTGAGTTGTTAGTGCTGCTTGCTACTTTTCAGCCTGCTCCAAGGGGCAGGATTGTACCCAGAGCCGTGGCCACCTAAAGCTACCACCAACAGGGAGATGCACAAAATAATGGTGGGTGACTCGAGGGTGAGAGTAAACAAGTGATATTCATGCACATTACACTGCACACGCCTCTGCCGGGGCCCAGGTCAGGGAGGAGAAGCTAGGAACCGGGGCGAGCCTGTTTGGAGGGAGGTTGGAGGGCAGCTACAGGTCTGGCGGCTTTGCCCCGGGGCTCTAGTCCCGTGAGGCATGGGAAGGAGTCACAGCGGAGGGCTGCAGTGCCAAGGCGATGCTCCGTGCTCCAGGCTCTTGCAGCGGCTGCATCAGAGAGAAGGAGAGCCAGCTTGGGCCAGGCGAGCCGTCAGCACCCACCTCAGCAGTCCCATAGCCTAGGCAAGAAACCAGGTTACCTGTCCTGGCACACTTCTGACTTCCCATTTGTCTGTCACGAAAAAGGGTTTGCACTGCTGTGGTGCCACAGCCAGATCAGCTGAGGCACAGCTAACTGGCATGTGTGTGACTTCCGGATGCCTTGTGTTTGCACAGCCCGCAGATCTCCAGCAGGAAAGAAGGTAGCTTCAGGCAGAAAGGAGCAGCTAAGCTGTGATATATTTTGCTCAAACTTTGTTTTGCACAAGGATGTGTCTGGTTGTTTGGACTTATGGGTCGCAACATGCTGAAGCCGTGTCTGCTCGAGGTGTTCTGTACTGTGTTATCTGGTGGCAGTGGTGATTCCCCACGTCTTGTTTCCTAACACCCTGGGCCCTTGTGGAAGGTGCCCAGTAGGACAGGGATTGACTTTGTCCCTCCTGTGTTTCTCAGTAGGTTCTGAAGCAGTTACCTTAAGGGGAGGACAGGGGCCTGGTGCTCACCTCTCGTGACTGCCGTCCTCTCACTTGTGAAGTTGGCGCCATCACAGTGCTCCTCCAGGGGGCTGCACCCAGTCTTACAAAATGATGCTAGAAAGCTGACCTGGAAATGTACTACAGGACAGCAGAAAGCCTATGTGGTTGAGCACAGTGGCCCAGAATGGCTTACTTGGGGAAAACAGCAGCGACCAGAGCTATGCCCAGGACAGGAGGAGACCCTGAAGGATTCGGAGGGGGGGACACTGTCCTAGGCAGCCATGAAGATGCCAGACAGGCGGGGGATGATGGGAGTGCCCAAAGGCACAAGATCGGCCTAATGAAGGTTCCAGTCCTCAAGTAAAAGGGCAGGGCCCTTAGAAATGTCTTGTTTGTTTTGGGAAGAAATTGTAAAGCCCTTTGACATGCCTAATAACATGGTCCAATAGCACAGCTCCCCTCCCCTGGGAGCAGCCCAAGTCAGCGGTCCTGCCCCTCTCTGGAGAACCAGGGGACACAGAGCCTCTGAGACAGTCCTGGGCCGGTGTCATGGTGTCCACCCTGGTGTCCTGGGAGTGGAGGGGAGGGGAGTAGAGGGTTTGTGGAACATCACAGCATTAATCTGAGTTCATAATTCAGGGTCTGATGTAGCCGTCTAGACTGAGTGAATATTTTGGTTCAAGATACATGAGGATCACTGGCATATTTAAAATTGATGTTTTGAAAATGTTCAGGCGAATGTTTGCAAAATTTTAAACAGAAATTCCACCTTAGGTCCAGCCTAAAACACAGTTTCATGGGGGTAAATTACAATTTCCCAGCCGTTAAGTGGAATTGCGGGAATAGCTAGAGATGTGATTTTCTTACATCGGGAGAGACTTCCCTCCCCTTGTTTTGGGGCCCTGTGAAATTGCGCCTGTTCGGTTGGACTCGTTTTAGAAACTCCTCTGATTGCGCTGAGATTGGCCTTGCGGCCTCAGCCATGTGTCAGGGAGATGTGGTCAGTGCACCCCAGGCCTCACAGAGCCCTTCCTTAGCAGGGCCAGGGTGTCATCAGGGAAGTGTCCTCTTGTGCTCGCTCACAAGGGGTCCTGATTTGGGCAGCCAGCGTGGTCCCGTGGGAAGTTTTCAGTGTCTCTGCGGTGTTATGTGGACTGACTGCCAGATGTGGTTAGTGGTTTTGGGTGGTGGATGGGCTGCTCGCTCTGGGTTGGTGTTCAGGTTGCTTTCAGCAGGCGGCTGTGTCCCATGTGTGATAAAGACCTCCCCATACCCCAGCTGTCATTTAAGAGCAATTCAATTTGCTGATTAGCAGCTCTGAATGTACAGTAATGTCTGTCATGCCTGCCACTTGTATGATAGTACTTCATGCATTTTCCCCTCCATTCACTGGCAGGGCTGGCGTGAGGTCTGGGCTGCCGCAGCCCCGGGCCCGGGCACCAGCATTAGCTCCTCCCGGAGCAGTGCTCCGCTGGTGGCTGAGACCACATCCATGTTAAGTCGTTCGAGGAGCCACCCTACCCCCTTTTTGCTTCAGCCACCTCTGTAACTGACAAGGCATTAATTCCCCATCGAACAACTGCGTAGAACGTGCCACACTGGTTTATATGCACTCCATTCCCATCAGCCAGGACATGTTTTAAGAGGATGGAGTTGATGTTTTTTTCTTTCTTTTTAAATGCCCATCATAAACCTAATGCTTCGGAGGAAGGTTTTGGAAGACTAAGAATGGGTTTTGGGATAATTTCACCTCAGTAAATCCTCTCTCTGCATGCAGGCATTTATCAGGCCATGATGTTTTAGAGGACAGATTATCCTGGCAGCTCTTTAACTGAGTGAGCAGGCTTTTCCGGGAGGTTCTTCAGGGAAGGGGAGGACCAGGCCTGCGTGAGGGAACCCCAAACTGATAGTATTAGCAAGGTGATCTTCCTCATCCCATTGGGGCACTGTGAGTTTTGCTCCAGGCTTACGGGCTCTCACAGGTAAGGTAAGAGGACTTGCAGCAAAGCTGTCAGCGAGTTCTGCAGGGATTACAGGCAGTTTTTGAGGATCCTGCATTCACTGTACCCTTGCAGACCTGGTAAAGATGCTGAAGCTCTCGGGCAGATCACACATTTCCTGGCACTGGGGCTGACACTTTATTGGGACATGCATACAGAGCCCTGAATATGCCGAAGGCAGAGAGCATAGTGTTGATGAGCCTGAATGGTCCTTGCTCAGCCACTTGAGTAAGGGACTCGCATGCCTTCCCCCTCACGGCCCAGGCATGCATTTGTCTAAAACCTGCTGAGGAAGCCTGGTGGCCACCCCGAGGCTCCTTCTGGGGATGGCTAGGTAACACAGCTCCCTTCCCCACCGTCACTGTGTCCAGTCAGGAAATGGTGCAGCTGAAGTCAGATGAAAAAGTCATGAAAACTGCAGGTCATGGTCCCAAGTCATATACCAAATGAACCAACTTAAACCGAAGGGGGTGGGCAAGAAACATTTCATGCTCTCCTTGCAGATTAGCAGTAACTCCTGAGAAACAAACAAGGGATGCGATCTCGGCTGAAGCCTCTTGTTGGAATAACCACCCGAGTTTCTCTCCATCTATACCTGGAGGCACAGAAGTTCCCTTCACTGTCTGAACCTGGACAGACTCAGAAAGCTACTTTTTAGATCCAGTGACCTGAAATTTAAAATCCTAGTAGTCAGTCTCTCTTGCAAAGGGACCCCCACAAAAGACAATTTATTTCGTGACTCAGACATGGTTTTCTTGAATTCTTCCTCTTTGCTAGGTAGCCTGCTGAGGGCCGCGGCCAACAGCCCTGCCTTCCTACCAGAACCATCCAGCCGCCGCCTTAAGCAAGAGAGAATGGTTGGCTTGACCAGGCAGAGCTGGTCCCGGCTGGCCCGGGGAAGGGTTTTCCAGCACCCCGCCCCCATCGGCGTCTGGGCATTATACATCCACTTACAGGTGTGCGTGCACAGGGCTGTGTGTATCTAGGTGTGTGACTGTGACAGACGGGCGGGAGTTCAGTATGGCACCAACTCATACATGTTAGTGAGAGTTCCCCTAAATGGCACACACAGCAGCAGAATTCGTGCTCATGCAAGAATGAAGTTGTATTTTACCAAGGCGTGTTCAGCACAGCCCTACTGGGTGCATTTCTTAGGGCGTTGTGCAAGTGTATTTTTCAGCTATCTCCTCAGGTTCCAACCAGAGATGTGCTGTGCATTTCCTCACAGCAGTGACAGCAACACAGTGCGTTTCCAGGACTTCAGAAGGGACAGAGAGGCGGCGGCTGGCAGAGCTGGACAGGCAGTAGTGTCAAGGGAGCCGGTCTTGGAAAGGCTGCGCTGTTCATGGGAGCTGCTCCCCACGTACCTCTCACTTGGCTCGAGTCTGGGGAAACCGTCTTGATCTGACTGCAGGTCTGCTTAGCCCTGGGTTTGAAAAGGTCTGGAAAGATCCTTTGGTGCTTTCTATAAACTTTCGGTGAAAAGAGTTTACAAAAGAAAACCAAACTCTATTTTTTCTTATAAAATGAAGGCCTTGACAAACTTGTATCTCAGGGCGCCTCTGCCTGTGGGTTCAGCTGGCTGTGGCATTGGTAGGCGAGGACTCCAGCCGCCTCATCTCCGGCACAGCGGGTCAGGAGTGTACCACAGCGTGGGTTACATGGCTTACTGGGCTCTTAAATTCTCTGAAAACCAAGCTGTCCTCATGCTCGTCCAAGGTGAGCTGCACGACTGGTTTCTCCTCTCTTCCCCGCTTCTGAGGCTGGCGAATGGGGCGCTTTCTCCTCCTTCCCTCCCTCGGGGAAGCCCTGAGCACTGTGTGCAGGCTGGTGCCAGCAGGGCTGTGTGCTCTTCACCAGGCGCGTGGCTCCCCACAGAAATGCTGCTGTTTGTTCTTGGTAGGTCAGGAGTGAATTTTAAAAACCAGGGCCTCTGAACACATGTTCCCCCTATGTTTACAGGAACTTTTAAAACCAGCCTTTGCAGCTGTGTGCGTGACACATCTGTAATCCTAGCACTGAAGGAGCAAGATCGCAAGTTCAGGCCCTACCGGGGCAATGCAGTGAGACCCTGCCTCAAAATCTAAAAAGAGCTGGGCATAGCACCCAGCCCCCCGCTTTAGAGTCCTGCTCCTGGGGTGGGGCTGAGGAGATGACAACCCAGCATTTGCAAGACGGGTCTTTACCCCATTTATGCCAAAGGTTGTGATACTTTTAATTTTTGCATGAAATTTGTTACCTAAAAAAACCCTAAGGAACAAGAATTTGAAGAGAAAAAATTTTAAGTCCCATTGTTATGTGCCATTCCCAAAATGGAACACTAGACATAAAAGGATTAAAGGAAGCATTGTGAGTCTGAGGTACCAGACATGCACTGAACAAAGGGGCCCTGTGATCGAGAGTGTTACTGTCACAGAAACGGGCAGAGGCAGGGAGGCCTTTGTCACCACACTGTCAACCACACCTCAGTTACGGTTAAAGGTCAAGATTTTTGATTTACTCATTTATAATCTTATTCTTTCCAAGCAAAGCGAACTCATGTTACAGCTCTTTGAAAGTTTTTTGCCCTGATGGTGTGTGGGGAGGTGTCAACCTTACACAACCTTTGAAGTGTAAGTTAATTTTTATGTGGTATATCAGCATTTACTTTATTCATTAAATTTATTTGAAAACAGTTGTCTTCAGGAAATTCATTGACTCTGACCTGTGCTTTCAGGATCCCCAGGAAGTTGAATGTGCAGTGTTTCTTCTGCTCAGTCGATGCGTATCAACCTTCACCCCGCGGCCCCACACAAATGTGTTTCCATGGCACCAATCTGTTTTGTCTTCATCTTCGTTAACCTATTTTTAGGTCTCCATGTCCTGTGCCCACATTCCAGTCTCTCCCAACCACTGCTGCTCGCCAGCACTTGGGCCAGCGCCAGGCCTTGGGCAGTGCAGCCAGTCACCGCGGAAGGCACTGCACGCTGCAGAGCTGTGGGGCGGGCGCGGCGTCTGCAGCATGTTTTATTCGGCTGCAGAACCCCCAGAACGTGCTCTTGCTAAACCTGCTGCAGCTACCTGCAGGGTCTGATGGCACCGAAGCAAAGGGCTGCCGGTGGCTGCACCCCAAAAGCACAGCGTCTCTGAGGACCAGAATACATGAAATGTAACTCACAGAAAGTGTGGTCAGGCCAGTGGCCACCAGCCTGCAGTGCACAGGTTTCATGGGCGCTGGGCCCCCGTGGGCAGGAGGCCCCCAGAAGGACCTCATGACGACAGCCTCTCCAGAATGCTCCTTATCACGGCCGGGTCTGCTCGGTTCAGGGTCGCCTTGCGGACCAACCCGATCAGTTTGTTTATAGCTCTGGGGTTTCCCTTCTTCATGTCTGTTACCTACAAAGAGAAGAAAAAGGCTTATAATGAAAAACCCTCAAGTAAGGTTTAACTTTACTGCACACTAAATCAGTTTGTCTTCTCTCAATATCAGAAAAGGAGGAAGGGGAAGGGGACCTAGCTGGTGAGGCGGGCTCCGGGCTCCTGGGAGTTGGTTCCAGCTCTCCCTCCTGACAGGTAAGCAGCTGGCGCACACGCGGGCACCAAGACCCTCCTCTGAGGGCCACGGCGACATGAGGGCTAAGAACCTGCAAGCGGGGGTGCCTTATTCACCAGCAACATTTCCAACCCCCGTCCCCAGGAAGATGCGCTTCATTAGAAAACATTCACTGAACTGACGCCCTCGCCGAGCATGTGCGGAGGGGCGGGGTGGGGTACAGGGCGGGGAGGAGACAGGAGGTGCTGGGTTCCTGTGAGCAGCGCCGCCCACCTCCAGCCCGGCTGCAGCAGGAGCCTGCACTCAGCCCTCTGCCAGAGCTGCGGCCCGGCCTGGAGCCAGTGCGTCCTTAGCAGCTGCTGCAGATGACACGGAAGATGCAGCCTCACTCCTTATCCAGAGCCCTGTGAAAAGCTTAGCGTCCCTGCATGCTGGTGAGTGGGTGGCTCTGACTCTGAAAGAGATGTTAGCAGATTTCCCCCACTGCAGAGTCTCTCTACACGGGGTGATCAGACTCAGGAGGGCGGGCTGCCGCTCACAGCTCCTGTCCTGTACACCACCAAGGACACGGATGACTTGGGAGTCCACTATGCTCCTGTCAAAGGATTTTCTCCATCATTTACACAATTTTCTGCCTTCCTACCCCTGAAAAGAGCTAAAGCGTGTCCCCGTCTCCTTCCCCCTGCAGCCAGGGGGGTGGCCCATCGCTGCGAGGTCCTTGAGAAACAGAGCTGGCCACATGGACCGGAAATGCTGGCTCTGGGAGGGGGTGACAGTCTGGGAGCTGGAGCCCTGGGTGTGCTGAGCTTGACAATCAGCCTTCAGGACACCTCCACGGGGAGTAAGTGCCAGGCTGGAATTTTCCTCACTGGAAAGTTGTGTTTTTCCAACATCCATCTCATTTCATCTCTTTTGACCTTAACTAAGAGCTGACACAGATAATTAGGCAATTATTGATGAAACTGGGCCAGCCCTTAGGAGGAAGCGCCCTGGGTGGCAGCAGGGACCTCTGGCTGCGTCCCCAGGCTGGCCTGCCCCTGCCTGCGACAGTCACCACTTGAGGGTGCCCCTCCATCGTGGACCGGCAGAGCTGCTCCAGGGCCTCTTGGTCCTGCATCAGTTCCAGCTGCTTCTCTGAAACGATCTGCGCCGCTGTCTTCGCCTCCCCCTTCCACAGTTCCTCGAATACCTGCGGCCGGAGGGAAACAGCAGGAAGTGAGGAGTCGGCTCCCCTCCACCCTGCGCCCTGCAGCGTGACGAAGCCAGGGCGGGTGGCGGTGTGGCCTGGCCATGGGGAAGGGCACCTGGCTGCTCCCAAACTGCCCTTGACAGGGCTGGGGACGCCGCCACTCTTGGTGCAACTGAGCCAACCCAAGTCTCTCCCTACTGCCGAGGCCCAGGGGCCCTGGTGCCCAGTGAGGGGGGCTCACGGTCACTCACAGGACTCCTGCTGCCCCTGTTGGAGGGCTGTGATGGCTCCGTGTCCACTGTGCTCACTAATGGAGGTGATGTTCTCACGCACAGGAAGAAACCACTGAACTTATGGCCACAAACTGGGCCTGCTGGGATATGGGATTTTAGGAGGGGGCCGAAAGGAGCCCCACTATGAAAACAATGTGGAAACAATGAAAATATAAATCACGATAAATGTGGCCTCACACGTCTATCCCTGCAGGTACAGCGGGGCCCCGAGCGGACCAGGATAATTTATGGTTAATGGTCTGTGTATTTTCTACTTCCGAAATGCTGAGGACAGCAACCAATCCCCAAACTGATCA
This sequence comes from Dasyprocta punctata, assembly GCA_004363535.1. Taxonomy (NCBI): domain Eukaryota; kingdom Metazoa; phylum Chordata; class Mammalia; order Rodentia; family Dasyproctidae; genus Dasyprocta; species Dasyprocta punctata. The sequence continues at coordinate 10,679 of RJWM01009624.1, forward strand.
AGCCTGGGGAAAGGAAAACACCTTCAGGGAAGGCGCTGCCCTGCTTCCTCTTGCATCTCTCGTGGGAGCTGGGTGTGCCGGGCTCCGGGGTGGTCCCCAGCCCGAGTCAGAACACACCACAGATGCTTATCATGGCCCCAGGAACCCTTGTGCCTCTGAGGGTCTGCACCTGGGTCCCTCTCTGGCCACTGCTGCCCAGGCCTGGCTCTCAGCCTAACCGGGAAGGGGGCACGGGAGGGGTGTCAAGGCGGACAAGTGAAACTGCCAGAGCAATTAGACCAAAGAAAGAGGAATGGAGATAAAATTTGACTTCTCCCTTTTCTAATTATTTACTGATGCCATGATCCTCTATGTAGAAAACCCCGAAAACTCCACCAAAAAAAGACTCCTGGAACTAATAAACTCAGTAGTACAGCGGGATACAAAGGCAAGACTCAGAAATCAGTAGCGTTCCTGTATACCAATAACAAACTCGCCAAGACAGAAATTAGGGAAACAATACCGTTCAGAATAGCTTCAAGAAAAATGAAATACTTAGGAAATAACCTTATCAAGGAAGTGAAAGACCTCTGGAATGAAAACTACAGTACTCTGAAAAAGGAGATCAAAGAGGATATTGGAGAATGGAAAAATACTCCTATTCCTGGACAGGCAGAACCAATATAGTCAAAAATGGCCATACTTCCAAAACAAGTATACAGATTTAATGTAATCCTAATCAAAACATCAACAGCATTTTCTTCATAGATTTAGCAAAACCAATCCTGAAATTTGTATGGAATCAGAAGAGACCTAGAGTAGCAAAATGGACAAAGGAAAGATAGGAGGCATTATGATCCTGGACTTCGAATTATACTATAAAGCTATAGTGATAAAAACAGCATGGTATTAAGGAAAAAAGACATGGCTAAATGGAACAGAATAGAGGATGCAGAAACAACTCTAGGTATACTCAATTACCTTTTCTTTGATGAAAGGCTCATATACCTTCTCCGGAAGAAAGACAGCCTCTAACAAATGGTGCTGGGAAAACTGGCTTTCCACGTTCTGAAGACTGTATATCTCTCACCATCCATTAAACTAAACTCAAAATGAATCAGAGAAAAATTATTAAAACAAATGCTTAATCTGCTGGAAGACAGAATAGATAGCATTCATGAAGATGTAAGTGTAGGTGAAGACTTTCTGAATAAAATCCCAGCTGCACAAGAAACACTACAGAGAATTAACAAATGGGATCACATCAAAATGAAGAGCTTTTGAACAGTAAAGGAGACCACCAACACAGTGAAGAGATAACCTGCAGAATGGGGAAAAAGTTTTGCCTGCCATTTTTCAGAGGACTAATATCTAGAGTATATAAAGAACTCAAATGAGACATCAAATCTAAGGACCCAATCCAAAAAAGGGCATTTCTCAGATGAAGTGCAGATGGACAATACACACACAAAAAATTATGTCCAACACTGCTGGCCATTAGAGAAATGTGAATTAAAACAACACTGAGGGGCTTCTGGGAAGACGGTGGAGCAGTAAACAGCAGCAAATCAGCTTCTCTGAGATTTGGAATCCAGACACTGAAAGGGAAAACCTGGGGAAGAGGAGGAGGAGGGAGGTGGATCCCTGGGACCCAGGGGATCTGAAGGCAGAATCAGAGCCCACAGGGAAGGTGAAGAGCCAGACCTCAATGCAGAAGACGGTGGCGGCAAACTGCTCTTCTCCCTGACTCCTGGGCCATGGCCTGAGGGAGGAGGCTGGAATCCAGTGACACTGTGAAGGTGGATGACTCCGTGGAGAAATGCACCAGTGCACGGTGTGACCTACACCAGCTGGTGACTAACCCCAGTCTAACTGCACTGGAGAGGTTGCTTGGCCAGATGCCATTTCAGGCAGTGGCCAGCTACAGCTGGGACTCAGCAGTCACTGGCCTCCTCTCAGGGTTCCCAGTGACTGGGTGAGGCACAACGGCAGGAAGCGTCCATAGTCAGGGAGCTGAGGTCAGGCCGCCAAGAGACACCCGAGTGTCGTAGGCTGAAGAGCTCAGACCCCAGCCTCACACCCAGAGGCCAGGATCCGCCTGAATTGCTGTGGGGTCAAAGCACCAGAACTGGCACCGCACTCTAACCTAGAGGAGGCTCGCGGAGTCCTCAGGGTGGGCCTGGGCTCTGCCGGGATCGGGACACACCACCAAACTGTGGACCCCAAAGAAAACCACATGACTGAAGTCACAGAGAAATCTGTTCTCTTCCTCTTTTGATCATTTTTTTCATGAGTGTGAATACTGTTTTTCTTTTCCTTCTTTCTTTCCCTCCTTTCATCTTCATCAGTTTCCCAAAGCTTGGGTAATCTTCCTTTGTCCTTTATAGCCTTGCTACTACTCTCTTTCTCTTCCTTTATTTCTCTATTTCTTTCCTTTTTTACATTTTTTTCCTGAGGGTAAAATTGCTATATTGAGGTGTATTTACTGTATATAATTTTCTGATTTAGATTATATAACTATAAATCTTGTACCTATGGTTATAGGTGTCAAATTATGGTTATAGACACCAGTCTGTCATTCTCTAGCCTCTGCTTGATGCTACTATTATTACTGATTGTACTACTTTGCCAAGAGAACACAGTTGTGATCAGTCGTTTTTCCTTGTATGCCAATACCAAGGCTATTTGGAGGTCATAAGCAATACTATATTCCAGTACTAAAGAACTGGGTGTTAGATCAAATAGGCAGCAACTTCTTCTTCCTCATAAATTGAAGCTGCAGGATCTTGGGAGAGACTCAAAAGCTGAAAGCCAGCTATACCTATATAACATCTCTGAAAAGTAGTCATTTCCTAGGGAGGTCTTGAAACTAGCAATAATGCTACCTACCATAAGCAATTTACAGGTATCAATGCAGAAAACAAATTTTAAACAGAAAATAAGACATGGAAGCAAGATGTCCAGTTCACCCAAGGTAAATCCAGGGTGCACTGAGGTGGAAGAAATCAAAAGCCACCCACCAGCAGAACTTTCTGAAATGATAGCAGCGGAAGTAACAAAGCAGATGAACGAGGTTCTAGAAAAAAAAAATCAGAAATAATTTCTCAGATAACTAAAGAGATGATGACCATAATGAAGGTAGCTAGTAAATCTAGAGTAGATACAGATAAAAAAAAAAAAATTTGCACTCAGGAAAGTGATGGAAAACATGTATGTCCAACAGGCAAGAATCAGATTCCATGAAACAGATTCAGACAGATATCTAGGAGATTAAAAATTCTACTGAAAGTATACACAGAGGGCCCAACCAATCTGAGGGAAGAATATCAGACCTAGAAGACAGGTTTGCAGTTAGCGATCATTAAGTGAAAGACTTCTTAAAAATAGCAAGGGACTACAAAAAAAATGAGTCCAATACCTGCTAAACAATGCAAAGAATAACATGATTGATTGGAATCAATGAAAAACCAAACCAAAAAGGAATAAGGATAGGAAAGGAAGAAATTATCATTATTTGCAGTGACACGATATTCTACATAGAAGACTCCAAAAATGCCATCAAAAGACTGCTAGATTTAATAACCAAATTCAGTAGTACAGCAAGTTACAAAGTCAACCTCAAAAGGTTGTGAGCTCAATCCCCAGTACCAAAAAAAAAAATAAATAAATAAAATTCAATAGTGTTCCTGTACACAAACAACAAACTCACTGAGAGAGAAATTAGGGAAACAACACTTCTCACAATAGCATCAAGAAAATTGAAGTACGTAGGAATCAATCTAACAAAGGAAATAAAAGACTTTCACAATGAAGAAAAAAAAAAGGATACCAGAAAATGGAAAAGATATCCCTTGTTCTTGGAATAGGCAGAACCAATATAATGGAAACATCCACACTTTCAAAACTATTACATGGATTTAATGCAATCCTGATCAAAATACCAACAGCATACCTTACAGAACTAGAGAAAACAATCCTAAAATTCATTTGGAATCAGAAGAGACCTACAAAAGCAAAAACAATTCTGGGCAACAAAGGCAAAGCAAGGGGCATAGCAGTCACTGACCTAAAATTATGCTAAAAGCTAATATGATAAAAACAGCATGGTACTGGCAAAAAACCAGACCCAAGGATCAATGGAACAGATTAGAAGATGCTGAAACAACTCTAAACACACTCAGTCACCTTACCTTTGACAAAGGGGTCAAACACCTTCACTGGAAGAAAGATAGCCTCTTCAACAAATGGTGCTGGGAAACCTGGCTTTCCACGTGCTGCAGATTAAACCTAGACCCATCTTTCTTACCATGTGCTAAACTAAATGGATCCAAGATGGATCGAGGATGTATTAACATGGAAACATTTAATATGTTGGAAGATAAAATAGGTAAAACTTTTGAAGACACAGGTGAAGGTAAAGAGTTTATGAACAAAACCCTGACTGGCACAGGAAATATTACGAAGAATCAACAACTGGGGTCTCATCTTATTAAAAAGCTTTTACATAGCAAAAGAAACCAATGACAGAGTGAAGAGACAACCCATGGCATGGGAAAATTTTTTAACCAGCTATTCCTCAGACAAAGGACTAATACCTAGAACAAGTAAAGACCGAACCCAAAAATAGGTATCTGAAATGAACAGACGCTTCTCAGGTGAAGTGCAAAATAAACACACAAAAAAATGCTCAACATCACTGGTCACTCTGAGAGATGAAGATCACCAGTAACAAATATGGCAAGGCCACTGCTAGTGGGGAAAAAGGGCCCTTCCCCACGGCTGGTAAGAGTATAAACTGGTGTAACCAATATGGAAATCAGTATGGAGCTTCCTCAGAAAACTTAGCGTTCTATTGGACCCAGCTATTCCCCTTCTAGGCATCTTCCTGAAAGAGTTAAAGTCATCACACCACACAGACACAGGCAGCCCCATGTTCACAGCAGTAATAGTGGAATCTTGCAAACAGCCTAGATGCCCACGCACACACCAATGCATAAAGAAAACGTGCTATTTATATACCGTGGAGTACCACTCTGGCACGAAGAAGGATAAACTTGAGGGATTTTTAGGTAAATGGATGCACCTCGAGACCATAATCTTAAGTGAAACAAATCAGACATACGTTTAAATTTCATGTTTTCCTTGTGTGAGAAACCCAAAGCAATTGAGGACAGGTGTCAGGAAGCAGGAAGAATTTTTTCAATGGGAAGGGGAACAAGGGAGGGTAAAGGGATTTTTTTAAAAGTCGAGGGAAAAAATAGATATAGTGTTTTTGTAAATAGGGAGAGGAAAGAGACAAAAATCACTGAAATTGTTTCCTACATGCGCAAATTTCCCACGACGAATGCGATCACCGAGTGCCGCACGCGTGACCGGAGGCGGCCAGAGGCGGCCTTGCGGCACCGGTTAGCGCCGCGGGAGCGCAGGATCGGGGTGCAAGAGCTCAGGGAGGTTCACCTGCGGGAGCTGCCCCTCAGCCAGCAGCACGAGCTTGTTTGCCTCTTCTTCTGATTTTTCTTGAATAAGAATTGAATTTTTAAACACTTCTAATTATAAAAGTTAATGTGTTTACCCCAGAAAATAAGCAGATGTAGAGAAGATTAAGAGTTCCCGCATTCCCATTCCTTCAAGACACCCGCAGTGCTCCGGGCTCTCCCGCCCTCCTGCCTGGTACGTGGCCGTGGCCGGAGGTTCGATGCCGCGGGCGCCCTGTGCGCCCCGCTTCCTGGAGTATGTGGAGAAAGCCAGCGCCCGGGATCTGTCTACCAGGGTTCGGTGTTCCCCGTCGGTAGGCGTTCAGCCTCGCTCAGCCGTTACTCCTCATTTGCGCGGCTCCCACCGGAAAACACCCAGCATTTGGGGGCCGGGAGACCCTGGAACCCCGCTGCGGTTCAGAGCGGGAACCCGGCGCGGACTTGTTCCCAAGGGAGCTGTGTGCGTGGACACGGCGAGTGGGTGCTGGCCTCCCCGGCGTCGCCCCCGTACCCCGCAGGGCAGGTCACTGAGCCCGGCTGGGACCTGAAGGCTCAAACGCCACTGGATCTGCATGGGCCAAAATGACCGAGCATGGAGCGGTGCTGGAGGTCACCTGAGACCCCACTGTCAGAGGGTACGCAGAGGTCAGGGCTGCTGCCCGAGACCAGGGGCAGGGGTGGGGCACACTGCAGGCGGGAGGACAGGGCACCACGGCCGAGCCCCGTCCCCTCCTCCTTTCCTCCCCGCAGGCCCAGCCGTACCCTGGGCAGCGATACCCACGTACAGCTGTCCCGCCGCCGCCACCTGGGCTGCCAGCCAGCGAGGGGCTTCTAGCGCTGTGCGGGTCCTCGGCATGGAGCGAAGGCCACCAGATCCCGGCCCGGGCACGGACACCGGCGCCAGCTGTCACTCACGGGGCCAAAACTCGGTTTCCAAGTCTGGGCCGAGAGCTGCCGCTGCTGGCCTGGCCGCCCCGTCCTGGGCTGCTGAGGTCGGGGTGCGGAGGAAAGGCTTATTCGGGGGGACAGCCACACAGACGGCCCCAATTTGGCCAAGGCGCGCATTCTGAGGTCATTCTTCCAGGAAGGCAAAGGCACAGACACGGCTCCAGGCCCGAGGGGCAGCACGCGGAAAAACACGCAGAGAAACACAGCACCTAGGGGGACGGCGCTCAGGGTCACAAGGCTTGAGTGCACGAAGGTTTTCGGTGATCTCTGCTGGACGTGCTCTCTGCGCACCCCTAGCCTCTCCGGAGGCCGAGGATCACCCGCAACTGGCCAGGCCCAGGGAGCAGCAGTGGTCCTGCCCAGGCTGCACGCCGGCAGTCGGGACCAGCTCCGGGTCTCGGAGTCATGAGCGCCCCCGTGCTGGGTGCCACCCGCAGGTTGGCGGTGACTTGGACAGTCTGGGGGTCCAGTGGGTCCCGGCTGGCCCCGTCCTTAGTGAAGGGACGCTGCAGGGACTGTCACAGACCTGGGCCTTGTGAGACACATGTGCGATGCTTTTTTGTACAGTCGCAGGAGGCTGCTCCCGGCGATTTATCATCCCCCAGCTTCTATTTCTGGTTTTGAACAGCAGGGCTGCTTCACAGCAGCAACTTTGTAGCTGCCCCGGCTCCAGAGTGTGGGGATGAGACTGTAAATCCCGGTGGCTCTGCTGGGAGCGCCAGGGAGGAGGGCGCAGGGGCCACGATGTCAGAGGCAGGTTAGTAACACACTGAAACACGAAATGGAGGCTCTGAAATGCAGAATGTTCTCAGGACAGGATGGGTCTCTACACTTGGGTCACCCCAGCAGTAACCACATGGTCCACTGTCTTCTGCCTGGCCCTGGTCATCTGATCGCCCATGAAACCTCCCCCCATTCTGTCAGAGGCCAGACCGAGGCAGCAGGACCAGAGAACCTGTTTACTCATGGCTAGAGGTTTCTAAAGCCCAAGGCACACTGGGACTTTTCAGTTAAATTTAGGAACATTAATTGCACTGCTTTTTTTCCCTTTTTAAAAAAGCGCGCTGTTAAAAATAAGACATAAAAAGATGCTCAATGTAATTAGTCATTAGAGAAATGCAAAAAAGATGTTTAACATAATCAGTCATTACAGAAATGCAAATTAAACCCACAGTGCAATACTACTTCATATAGGATGGCTATAATAAAAAGTGTGGACAATACGTCTTGGTGAGAAGGTGGAAAACCTGGACCCTCACACATTGCAGATGGGAATGCAGAATGGTACAGGCATTTTGGGAAATACTTTGGTAGTGTCATGGCTTAGATTTAGAACATCCCCCAAAGGCTCGTGCGTTCAGAGGTAGGGTTTTTGGAAGGTGACTGCATCATGTGGATGCTGCACTTAGCGGATTAGTCCACTGACGAGTTCATAGATAAATGTGTGTCAGGAGGCAGGGCCTGGTCAGAAGACTGCCACTGGAGGGGTGACCTAGAAGGCTGCACTGCTGTCCCTGGCTCCTCCCTTCTCTCTCTGCTTGCTGGTCGCCTTGTGTTGAGCAGCCCCCTCCGCCATGCCCTCGGCCTTGCTGTTTCACCTCTGGAGCCAACAGACCATGGAAGGAACTCTCTGAAACCACAAGCCAAAATAAACCTTTCCTCCAGTTGTGTATATTATATATTTTGGGCTAGTGAGAGGAAAGTTACCAGTACAGGCAGTTCCTCAAAATGTTAACTACAGAGTTACCACATAACCCAGAAAGTCCATTTCTATATAGATATATCCAAGAACTTTGAAAACATATGCTCAAACATAAACTTGGACATGAATATTCAGAGCTGCATTATTCACAAGCGCCCAAAGGTGAAAACAACTCAGATGTTCACCAATTAATGAATGGATAGAAAAAATGTGGTATGTCTATCTACACCATGGAATTTTCGCCATAAATGAATGAAGTACTACACGTTATGACATCAGTGAACCCTGAAAACATTATGCTCAGTGAAAGAGCCAGGTACGAAAGCCCACACATATTGTATGATTCCATTTATACTAAATGGCAGGCATAGGAAAACCCAGAGAGACTAAAACTTGATGAGGAATTTTCTAGGAGGAAGAGTCAATTGGGAGTGATGAGCACAGGGTTTCTTTTCTGGGAGGATGACAATGTTCTGGAACAGACAGTGGTTACTGTTGTACAGCTTTGTGAACAAAATAAAACACCACTAAGATTTTTCAAGATGGCAGAATAGAGGGACCAGCACTCACCGCTCCCCTAACTACCCAAGTACATAGCTGCACTTTCAGGTGAGTGACCGTGGGGGAGGCTGGAAGTCAGCAGCAGAAAAGCAGAAACCTTGTAAGATTTAGACACCTGGGACCACAGCACAGTAAGGAAACCAAGCTCCAGCTCCACAGCGGGAGGGTGGGGAGTCGCTCTGCTGCTGAGCAGAGGGGGAAAGAATCTCAGCAAACTCAGTCTGCGTGGACGCTGGTAATCCTCAGTGTTGGAAAGTGGCCCAGCCCCCAAGCTTGCTCACCATGGGAGATCAGTGCCATGAAACCTGCATAGCAGCCTTGCTTTGGAAAAGGGTGGCACATTCTGAGATCATTGGCAGACTTCTCGGTGGACACTTCCATGCTGGGAGTGACTGGAGTGAAGTCCTAAACAGAAATAGTTATCAACCAAGATTACTGTACCTAGCAAGGGTATTACTTAGAAATAGTGAAATAAAGACCTTCCAAGATAAATGAAAACTGAGGAATTCATGACCACCAGGGCATCCTTACAAAAGATGCTTACAGGAGTCCTACATCCAGAAGTGAGAGAAAGGTATCTGCCATTGTGATCACACGGGAAAGTATAAATCCCACTAAAAGAACAGATACACAAAAGAGAAATAGAAAATACTCAAACATCAATCGGTAATTATCAAACAGTAAACCATCACACTATAACGATGAACAAGAAAAAAGAAGGAAGAATATATAAAAGAAAATCATCAAAACGACAGGCATTGATCTGCAACTTTGAATTAAAAGATTCAGACTGACTGAATAGATTTAAAAAAGAGACCCAATAATTTACTACCTATGTGAAACTTAAAAGTGACTGAAAGATGAAGGGTAGAAGACAATGTTCCGGACTAAACAAGGTTACTATATAATGATCAGTGGATCAAGTCATCAAGAAGATAAAATGATTATAAAATCTATATGCACCGAATGTCAGGGCAACCATTTCACAAACCATTACAAGAATAAGATAGGCTCCAGCACAGCAAGTGGGGACATCAACACCTCACTTTCATCGATGGACAGATCAAACAAACCAAATTTCAGAATTAAACTATACTTTCGATCAAGTGGATTTTAGAGATATATACACAACATTCCATCTAGCACTTGTAGAATACACATTGTTTTCAGCACTGTTTGGCCCTTTCTCTATAATTGGGCATATACTGGGCCACAAAGTAAATCTTAAAGTAAAAACGACGACAACTGAAACTATACCTTGTACCTATTCTAAATCAGAGGGGAATGAAACCAGAAGTCAACAACAGAAACTTTAGAAATTATCTAACTACATGAAGATTGAACAACACACATTTTAAAACAAATACTGAGTCACTGAGGAAGCCAGAAGGGAAATTTTAAAATGTTTTGAAATAAATCAAAATGGAAACACAATATGCCAAACATCTATGGGTTGCAACAAAAGCAGTACTGAGAGGAAAAGTTATAAACCTTAAAAAAGAAAAATTTCAAATATACAACTTATCTTCTCTAAGACTTAGAAAAATAAGAACAAACCAAATCCAAAATTAGCAGAATAAAGACTGGAGCAGAAATAAATGAAATATGTTAAAAAGTTACAAAAGATAAACGAAACCGAACAGTTGGTTATTTGAAAAAATAAATTATAAAACTTTAGCTACACACACACACACACACACAGCCCAAATCAGAAATCAAAAAGCAAACATTACAACTGAAACCACAGAAATATAAAGGGTCACTAGGAACTATTTTAAAAAACTATATGCTAACATACTAGAAAATTTGGGTAAAATCAACAAATTACCAGACATATGACCCACCAAAATTGAACCAAGAGAACATAAAAAACTTGAATAGATCAATAACAAGTAATAAAATCGAATCAGAAATAATCTCCTAACAAGGAAAAGCCCAGGCCTGGATGGCATCATTGCTAAATTTTTACCAAACTTTTAAAGAACACAGATGATTAAACTATTCTATAGAACTCAAAGGGAGGGAACCCTTGCGAACTCATTTTATGAAGCCAGCCTTATCCTTTACCAAAACCAGACAAAGACAGGCAGACAGACACACACACGTGTACAATAAAACTGTAGACTGATATTCCTCATGAACACAGACATGCAAATCCTCAACAAAACACTAGAAAACTGAATTTAATAGCACGTGAAAAAGATAATACACCATGATCAAGGTGGTTTCAACCCATGGATTCAAGGATGGTTCAACAGGTGCAAAGCAAACAAAATATACCACATAAACAGAATGAAGAATAAAATCAAGGTCTTAGTACATGTAGAAAAAGAATCTGATAAGTCTTAAACAAATGAGGAATAGAAGGATTGCACCTCAGCACAACAGGGACTATACACGACACACTCACAGCCAGCATCACACTGAATGGGGAAAAGCGGAAGTGTTTCCTCTAAAACCAAGAACAAGTCAGGGCTCCATCCTCACTGCTTTTAGTCAACATAGTGCTCGACATTTTAGCCAGTGCAATTAAGCAAGAGAAAGAAAAAGTGCATAAAAACAGCGAGGACAAAGTCAAAAGATCTCTCTTTGCAGATGACATGATTCTATGTAGAGAAAAACCTACAGACTCCACCAAAAGACTGTTAGAACTGATAAACAAACTCAATGAAGCAGCAGCAGCATACAAAGGTCAGGAGCTTTTCTCCACACCACTAACAGACTGGAGGAGAAAGAAGCAAAAGTGACCCTATCCACAGTAGCTACAAATACAATAATATCTAGAAATAAACCAGGGAAATGGAAGCTTTCTACATTGAAAATTATAAAGCAGAGATGAATGAAATTGAAAAAGACATTAAGAGATGGAAAGACTTCCCATGTGCATGAATGGAAGAATTAATATTGTTAAAATGTCCATACTACCCAAAGCCATTCAGTACAATCTCATCAAATTACCAGTGATATTCTTCTGTTGCTGTGACAAAATACTTGAGAAAATCCACTTAAAAGAGGACGGTTTTTTTGGGCCCATGGTTTCCAAGGTTTCAGTTCACAGTAGGCTCTGTTATGGGCTTGTGGCAGGGAAAGTGGGGTGGAACAGATCTGCTCACTTCATGGCAGCTGGAAAGCAGAGACAAAACGGAAGGGAGGGGTTGGATCCTGGTGTTGCCTTCCCGGGCACGCCTTGATGGCCTGACTTCCTTCCTCTAGGCCACCTGCTTACAGGCTTTACCACTTTGCAATGGCAAATCATCATAGCACCAAACCTTCAACACATAAGCCTTTGGGAGACATTTAAGATGCAAGTAACAACTAAAATAAAATCCTAAAATTAATATGGAAGCACAAAAGACCCCAAATAGCCAAAGCAAGTGTGAGCAAAAAGAACAAAACCAGACACATCACACTAACTAATTTCAAGATATATTACAGAGCTATGGTAACCAAAACAGTATGGTGTTGGAATAAAAGCAGACATATAGACCAATGGAACAAAACAGAGACCAAGAAATAAACCTACAGATTTATGACCAACTGATTCTTGCCAAAGGCACCACATGCTGGAGAAGGGGCAGCCTTTTCAACAAGCAGTGCTGGAAAAATTGAATGCCCATATGCAGAAATTTGATCTCTTGAGATCTCTCACTCTGTACAAAAATCAACTCAAAATAGATCAAGGACCTAAGTGTAAGACCTGAAACTCTGAAGCTATTTGAAGAAAACAGCAGAAACCCTTCAAGACAAAGATACAGGCACTGATTTTCTGAACAGGACCCTAAACACACATGAAATAAAAGTGATACACAAATTGAGATTATATCAAACTTAAAAGCTTCTACACAGCAAAGGAAACAGCAGAGTGAAGAGAACCTACAGAAATGGGAGAAATTATCTCTCAGCTATCCATCTGACAGACGGTTAATACCTAGAATATTTCAAAAACTAATCGATTGGACAAATGACCTGAATGGATACTTCTCAAAAGAAGAAATACAAATGGCCAACAAATATATGCATAACTGCTTAACATCATTAGTCGTCAAGGAAATGCCAATAGAAGCTATAATAAAATAACATCTCACCTCAGAATGAATATTATAAAAAAAAGCTGGTGAGGACGTAGAGAAAAAGGAACACTTACGAACTATTAACAGAATGTAAATATAGCCACTATGGGACACAGTATGGAGGTTCCTCAAAAAACGAAAGAGACCTACCGTGAGATCCAGCTAGCCCCGCCCTGCCGTCCTGACTCTTCGCCTGGGTGCGCAGCGGCTGCCTGACCACACAGGCCAACATGTGACGGGGCAGTGAGGACGGGAGAGGAGGAGGTGGCTGGGAGCCAGGCCATGGCTGCCTCTCGAGCTACAGCACCCCAGCCTTTTACTTGCACAGATGTTTGGGGGAGACACTCGGGGCAAAGCCATTACATCCCCCAGCGAGCCGCGAGGAGAAGCAAATGGCCGTGCACTGGTTGGCTTCCCACCCTTGCTAAGTGAGGTCTTTCTGCCCCTCAGCAGCAGACCATCTATGAATTTAACACTTCAACTGCTGGGTGTCGTGGCACATGCCTGTAATCCCAGCACTTGGGATGCTGAGGCAGGAGGAACACCATAAATTCTAGGCCAGGCTGGGCTACATGGTGTGTTCAAGGCCAGCCTGGGCTATGTAGTAAGACCCTGTCTCAAAAAAACGAAAAAAACCAAAAACCTTTTCAATGACCAAACTCATTTAGTGATGGCATCTAGGTTTCACAGCAGACATTTACCAGCAGATGGAGCAGGGCGAAGCTCTGGAAGGGCAGACGTACCTCTCTAGCTGCCGACGAAGAAATCGCCTTACTGTCCAGCAGGTCGAGAAGTCCAGCGAGTGCAGAGGGCGTGATGGGACTGGCGGCCCCCAAAGGAAAGAGAGAAAGTAAGTTTGCATTTCACGCTGGCAGGGGACCCATGAAAGGTTATCAGCACCTGAACACTTGTACATTCAATAATCAGGAGCACAACCAGGGACAGAAACAACAGGTCACACGGGCTCTCTTATCTTACTTACTTTGTATTTTAGGGTGTAACAAATTCTTGTGGCTGTGGTGTTTTTCCCCCTTATTTTACCACCCAACAATGACAGCTGTTTGGCAGAAGTTGTGGTAATAGACAAATGCTCAGTATAATTAATCAAAAAAAAAATGTGGCTGAAAAATTCATGAACCACGAAGAGAAAGGGAAAAAAAATCCAGTAATTAAATATTTTCAACTGAAAGATCAGCCTAAAAATTACTTCAAACAAAACAGCTAACAAAGCCACTTTTGTGAGTGTTTTCTGTGAAATACGAATTCATTTTAATCATAAGAGATTTCCCACAGGGACACGGTGTTTACCAGCTCCTCGCTCCCCGTCCTCACAGGCCCTCCACACCCTGTCCTCTGCAATTCGCAACAGCTCTGGAACACACGGGGCCCAGAATTCATTACGTCTGTGCTTCCACGGCGGGACTTACTTGCCAAGGGCCCAGGACTCAGAAAGTCAGGGGGAAACTAAACCCAGTCAAGTAGCCTTAGTTCACAGCACAGTGGGGTGCAGGGTGCGGGGGTGCAGCAAGATGACTGAAAAGACAATGAATTAAGCAGTTCCTCAGCAAATACTGTTTGGCTGCTTGTGCCACCATATGTATCGCAACTAATGACGCTGAGGGCATGAGGGGACCAGTTTAAAACAGGTGTGACATAAAGTGTATCTGTGTCACTGCAGGGTGCTGAGAAGCTCCTCCACTGACGACACCCCTGGGTGAGCACTGGTCCCCATCATTCACTGTTAATTTACTCGGAAAGGAACCTCAGTTTAGTCCTCGTGTCGACTTCCATGAACTCCAAACCAACAGGCTCATCCTTAAAGTGTCTGTCCAAAAGGTAATTTCAAGTGGAAATTAAGTTTGGAGGGTAGCTGGCTTACCAAGTTAGCATTCAGAATGGCTGTGATCACCCTGATTAAATTCCCAAAGGAAGAGTAGCAGAGGGCTGAAAAATTGGCCAATTTCCTTTCCTGACTTCCCATCTTTATTGACAAGTACAGGGAATCAGGCATGTCTGGAAATGCTGGCTATGTAGATGTTTTGTAATCCTAGAAAATACAACCGCCACGTGTGCCATGGTAGGCACTGTGTAGAATCCACCTAGGTTTCGAGACCATACAAGAGAAGAAGTCCCCAGCCCCGTAGTTCTGACTGCTGTACAGAACCCCACAGGCAGGCAGCTTACAAACAGAACCTCCCTTCTCACGGGGCGGGTGGCAGGGACGCCGGAGAGGAAGGCGCCAGCACACAGTGTCTGCTGAGTGTCACAGTGTCGTTACTCTTTGCCACAGTGCCCTCTGTGTCCTTACAGGCATTAGGGGTGTGTCAGCTATTTGGGGCTTAATTCCAGAGGGCGTCAGTCCTTAACGGGCATGTCCCTTCTCCTCCATGACTTCATCACCCCCAACTGCAGGCCCTAGGGCCTCACACCAGCATCGCCTTGGGGCTCAGTTTCAACAAAGGGGTCTTGGGCAGACACCGAGCCATGGCAATGATATAAAAGACAGACAGGTGGAGAGGAACAGAAAAAGAACACAAAATAACTGAAAGTACTTTCCCTAGAGAAAACCACTGACTGACCTTCATTCATTAGTTATGTTAAAAATTTACACTTAAGTCTCAATTCATGATTGACCACTTAATCACCTCATTGTTCTCTGTGACTTCTATCTAGA
Organism: Dasyprocta punctata; assembly: GCA_004363535.1. NCBI lineage: Eukaryota > Metazoa > Chordata > Mammalia > Rodentia > Dasyproctidae > Dasyprocta > Dasyprocta punctata. Next base: position 26,087 of record RJWM01009624.1, read on the forward strand.
TGTCCCCCACGCCCTCAAGCCTCATGCTCTCATAGGTGAGGCTTTTCAGAGCTGGCTGGATACAGGGTGTGTGAATATGAGTTAAGGGTGTGTTGTACTAATTGAATCCATTGATCTACTGGTTTAGCACACTTCCAGGTGTGGATAAAATGGGAAGCTCCACCCTGGGTACAGGAGGTGCCAATCAATAGGCTTACAGCCTGCACAGACTCTAAGGGACACAAAGAAGGTAGGCATGCAGCTTGCTACTTCCTGCCTGCCCTGCCATGGACTGTTTCCTCTGCCATGCTCCTCTGCTATGTCACCCTGCCTTGGAGCCACCCAAGTATGGACAGAATGCTCGTCCAGCCTCCTGTACACTTTAAATCATCTCCAGATTACTTGTATCTAATACAGTGTAAATGCTATGCAAATTGTCATTATACTATATCAGTTAGGGAATAATAATTAAGAAAGTCTGAACATTTCAGTGTAGATACAGTTCTTTCCTTCCAATATTTTCAATCTGCAGTTGGTTGAAGCCATGGACATGGAAGGCTGACTGTATGAACTCCAGATACGCCAGGGTTAAACTTGAGTAACAGTGGCAAAGATCAGTACCTGCTGTATCAACTCTTAAAGACCCCCCTCCTCCGTTAAGTAAATAAGCCATCAGATTTCAGACATGATGGCAGCACAAGCTACCAACTTGCTGTTGTCAGATAACACTGGATTCAGGACAGCGAATGTGTCTTCACTAAGGAAGAATGTGGCACTATAAGCTTAAGCTTCGAGTGCTCGTCTCTCTTCTGGTTCTCCAAGGCCGGTGTCTAGAGAGGCTAGGAAATGGGGTCTTTCGAATCTACCGATGTCATCCAATCCTTGGTGCCCTTCAGGATCACAATTCCACCTCCAGTCCTGATTCCTGGAACAGCACTCTTGACAATTCCCGGCCATGCTCCAGCCCACAGAGGGATGGCTGCCCCCAGTCCCATGCTTGGCCTAGGTCAGGGGTGCAAACCGATGGCACGCGGGCCACAGCGGGCTGTTTATACCATCGGAAGCTGTTGCTGTGCTTTTAAGACAAAAGATACTAATGTATGAGCTGTTTTTTCTAAACTAAAACCTCAGTATTAAGGTTTAATTGCAGAGTTGGCACTCTGTGATAAACAAGTGGGTTTTGGGTTGTGCTCTGAGCTCTCGGTCTCTAAAAGATGCACTGCCACTGTCCTAGGTCCAAGTCCCCCTTCTCTGCTTCTGCTAACAGAGAAGCCAAGAAGCTCCTGGAGGAAGACGCTAGGATGCAGAGCCCAGGTGCTGCTCTCCCATCCTCTGGTTTCCCTCCCTGAACTCCTAGTGCCCCACCTGACCTCCCAGCTCCCAGCGGCCACTCTAGACAGCCTCCTTCCCACACCCCGCCTTCTGCATCCCACTCCTGTGCCTTCTAGGATGCTCTCCTCCTCCCAGCCAGCACCCCTCCACGCACGCTCTCAATGCCATCGCTTCCTAGTCCTAGAGTCCTGCTCAGACCTGCCGTGTTCATCTCACCGTCCCGAAGGCTCAGATCTTCTCCAGCTTGAAAATGCTGCCTGATGACTGACCTTGCAGTCATCTGATCTGCCCAGTTGCTTAACAGATTTTTGCCAATAAAGATCCAGCCTTAGTGGTTGCTACCCTACAAGCAATTGTACCTTACCCCACTACAAAAACTCTTCCCATGCAAACCACCTCCTCACTTACTGCCAAGTAGCCAACTTTCCCCCTGCTTCACTTGACTCCAAATGCAGCCCTGTGAACAGCCTGGCCTCCTGGGTAAACGCCCCGTTGTGGCTATTGCCTTGTACTGCTGCTCGCTGCCCTCTGGGTGCCGGGCATTTCTTCAGTCTACAGAAGCAAGTGCATCTGTCCCAGGGCCACTGCCGCTGCTCCAGATCTGCTCTCCACCCGCTTCACTCGCTGCTGTCCTGGAAGGTCCCAAGCTCACCCAATACCTGTCCTGTGCCATTCGGTCAACTTCTGGGGAGAGCCAGGCAGTGAGCACCCCAGCTTTGGGGGCCACACGTGGTCTGTGAGGCAGCCTGCACTGCCTGGTGACTGCTGCCAGGAACCAAAGGCCTCGCAGATGCTGAACATGCCCCCAGCCGAGCCTCGGCCAGCAACCTCCCCTTCTGAGAGCGAGAAGGCAAACACTCTTCCCTCACAGGGCACTGGAAATGGGCTCTGGGCTCACTGGCCAGAGTATGCGCCTCCCCACGGCAGTGCCTCCCCGCCTCTCCCGGTGACAGCGCCCCTCCTGGCTACCTGGGGGCAGACCTTGGCGTGCGCCACGCTCAGGCATCGCTCACTCCTGCATATCCAGCCCGTTAGCACCACACCCCAGGATCCCTCCACACGCAAACCCAAGCCATCCCTGTCTCTGTTTCCCAACGCCACCTTCTCTGACGTGGCTGTCATTACAGCCTCCGTGACCTCTAAGAGGCTCCCAATCCTGCAGCCCAAGCTGTGGATGCTGTCCAGGATCCTACTGCTGAGCTAACTCCCCCCGCCACTGCCACCCCCTTCTCAGCACAAGTCTCCCTGGATGGGGGTCACCCGGTGACTGCTGCTGGCTCTGCAGCTACAGCTCTAAGTGTCAGTCACATGAGCCCTGGTGGCCAAGGCTGTTCGTTAATTAACCACTTACCAGTCCAATTATGTAAATATGGGACTCACAAAAACTGCATATTTTTCATTAATTTTGCAAGGCAACAGGAAATATAAAAACAACAATTTAATCAAATTTACTCATTATGAGAATCACCTGGTTGCAAAGATGCCTGCCTGAGCAATGCTGGGGCAGTCAGTGTTATGGTTTGTGTCTGGATGACCCCCCAAAGTCTCCTGCAGTCACAGCGGGTTTTTGGAGGTGGCTGAATCTAGAGTGTGTGATCGACTCAGGGGACACTGGGATGAAGGGTCAGTGATTGCTGGATCAGTCCACTGACTGGATTGACACCACCCTAATCCCATCAGCCAGATACACTACAGGGACAGAAAAAGCCTTGGAGCTCTCGTTGCTTCTGCCATCTTCTGTGGCTATGAACTGTTTTCCCACTGCCATGTGCTACCCTGTCTTAGGGCCAACCGATTATGGACTGAAGCCTCCACATACAGTGATCTAAATAAACTTTTCCTCCTCTAACCTTGGGTTTTGGGTATTTTGTCTCAGCAAGAAAAAAGACAGCATGTAAACAAACACACTGCCCAGGCAATGCTTGGGGTAAACTGCTGAGTGCTTAACCCTGCCGCAGAGTTGAGCTGGTGTGTCCACTGCTGTGTGCCTCTTAACTCACGCTGAAGCCCCAGCACAAGACGTGGGACCAGGAAAGACTGTTCAATGTGCTTAGGACTCTACTCAGCCATGGCCGGGTCATCGTGAAAGTGGGTCTGCTCTGAAGGTCAGCTGAACCCCTCTCGTGCTCTGTCTCACCACTGGGATGCACCATGTGACTTCAGGACTCCCTGTGTCTGGTCTGATCTGCTCTGCTGAGGACAGAACCACGGCCTGCCAATGGGACGGTATAGGCCTTGTGAGGTGGTTAGGGGTGGATGAGGTCACGAGGGTGGGCCTCCATGATAAGACTGGTGCCCTTTGAAGAGAGCTTTCAGAGTCTCTAACTTCCCCAACACCCCACCGTGTGAAGACACAGCAAGAACACAGCCCTGTGCGCCCAGGAAGGGACCTGAATCAGCAGGTACCTTGATCTTGGACCCCCAGCTTCCAGAGCCGGAAGGAAGTATCTGCTTAAGCCGCCCCACCTGGGTATGTTACAGCAACGCGAGCTGAGTACGCTACACTGTATTCCCCTAGTGTCGAAGAGGAGCGGGGCTGTGACCTAATGCTTGGTGTAGAGGTCCTTGGGTGGCCCCTGGTCATCTCCCCAGCTCTGGCCCCACCTTTGCTGCCTGCCTGCTATCCTGCAGTCTCTGGGTTTCCTGAACCCGCTGTGGCTCTGTGGCCCTGAGCACAACATTACTGCTTTCTGCACCTGGATGTCCCTGGCCTTCCCACCGCTCAGCGACCCCCTCTTCTTCCTCAGGGTGGGGCTCAGGCCCCAGCCCAGCACCCTGGTGGGTCCCCATGCGTGCCTACCCTGACGGGATCACATGGGATAACCGGTTGCTTTCCTGCAGTCTGCACCTGCTGCAGGGGGTAAAACCTGTCTGGTTAACCTTTGACCACTAGCCCCGGCATGCAGTCAGAGATGTGGACAGACAGACGGACGTTCAGGGGATGTGGGGTAGTTTTAGAATCTGGAGCACGAGGGGTCTGTGTCTTGTGAGGAGATCCTGACAAAGCAAGGCGAAGGAAAAGCTCGCCCTGTCCCCTTTGGGCTGCTTCTAGATGCGAAGCTCGTCGGAAGGCAGCAGCGGCCCCACCCGCACTCACCTCTCACTCACTGCCAGGTTGTGCTGCTTTAAATAGCCCAGGAGAGTGTTGAGGACCCAGTTCGTCACCTTTTTTGGCTCTGCCCTAGTTTCTTTCATCACACTTTGGAAGAACTGCAGCAGGCCAATTTCGTTCTGTTGAAGAAAAAAAAGATGATATAAAGCATCCAAAAAAAAGAGAAAGCTCAGCATTCCTAAGGCGAATCTGCAACTGCCGCCCTCTGCCTCCTGGGAGACGCCGCGGGAAATCCTGATCGCTTTGGGCAAACAGCGAATGCTCAGCTTCTGCTACCGCCAGGCTGCATTCGCGCAGCGTAGTGTTTTGAAGGAAGAAAGCCCCGAGGACGGTGACACTCATGCCGGGCTCACCTGCCCTCCTGCAGCACCGTGTGGCTGCAGCCCGGCCCAGCCGTTGCCGGAGAGCGCCCCGGTGACCCTGGAAAGGGAGGTAAAGAATGGAGCAAATCAGGAAGGAGGGGACAGAATGCTCCATCTCTGAGCAAGGTAAAAGTGGTCAGGGCCGGGAGTTTGGCAGGCGCAAGGTTGTGAGTTTGATCCCCGGTACCGCAAAAAAAAAAAAAAAAGGTAAAAGCGGTCACAGCTGTGTGCACACCTCTCCACACGGTCCTGCAGGAGGGGCCACTGGCCTCAGGGCTTCCGGGCCGAGATGGGCGCAGGGCTGAGCGGTCAGCAGGGCGGCTCAGCTCGGAGACCCGTTCTCGGCAGCCTCTGCTGTGTGTCACCCTCTGGACTGTCCACTGCATAAGTCAGGGCCACACTGTTCTGTCCACTCCACAAACAGCGTGAGGTCGGCAGCTGGGAAGTCACAGCGGAGGGACCCAAGTGTCCCTGACCACGTGTGCGTGCGTGTGCAGTTTGTCTCTGAGCTACCAGAATCACCATGACCACGCGTGAGTGTGACTTGGGCACTTGTCAGCGCATGGTGATGTGGCGGAACCCAGCAATTTACCAGGAGTTCACCCACCAGCCACACATTTCAGAGGACACAAATAAAAACACGCTTCACTCTCGGGACAGGCTGAAGCTCCCCACTGCGGAGGGCGTGTGTTTTAAGCAGCAGATTTCCCTCACCTGCTGAAATCCAAGCCACACCACACTTTCCTGGAGACATTCCTCTTATACTACAGGTACGGGTCCCACCTTCATGAACTGAAAGAACTTTCTGGAAAAAGGAGACCCTGGGAAGGAGCATGCCATGCTAACAAAAGCTAGTCCCCACAGCTTAGCTACTGCAGAAGCTGTCCCATGTATACCACACACAGTTGCTGAGGTAGAAATTCCATTATAAAAAACTCTGCATGCCCTTGTGACACAAATTCTCCGGAGACAAGCCTAGCGCCTACTCCCATCATTTGCTGCTCTCCTCTCGAGCCAAGGCTGTCGTACTGCTCATGCTAAACCACGGCAAAGGCCATCTCAGCAGCCTGTCCGACTAGAGATAAAGGCAAACCCAACAACAGGAAGAGGAAGTGTCACGCAGCTTCTTGGAGAGTAGTGAGACTTCCACAATGCCCTGCAAACCTCCGGGGAAGCGGGGCCTGAATCAGATGAGCAGGTCCCCTTGTCCTCACCCAGGCGCGCTGGCCGGGGAAGTGAGCTGTCAGAACTCCGCTCTGCCCAAGAAAGGCTCTTGAAATCCACCTAGAAATACAGTGCAGGGGCCGCAGGCTTGGCCGAGCGGCTGGGCCGTGATGAATATCTACTCCTCTACCCGTGGGTGGTTTTTTTATTGGATGGATAACGTGGCAAGTCTGCTTTCTGTTTGTCTTTTCATGTCAGTGCTGTAATGAAGCCTCTCCGAGCTGGAACTGTACTCCAGTTGGGGACACACAGTCTCCGGGCATGGTGTAAAGCAGATGGGAAAATCTGCGATGGGCAGCAGGGCCGGAGGAGGCTGCCCAGAGAGTGATGGATCAGTAAGCCGTGCGCGAGCCCGCTCTCCAGGGGGAACGCGCAGGCGCTCTGCTCTTCCAGTCCTCTTAGCTCGTCTGTGAGACCAGCAAACACTCATAAACGTAGTGCCAGTCTCGGAAGTCTCTGGTGAACGGGGCAGTGTGGCCACCTGGTTTTCTCTGAGAAAGAATGGACTGCTAATTCCCTGACATAAAAGCTGTGTTCAGAGCAATGCAGGAAGAGCCCTGCAGCAGGGGCCCTTTAGTGTCTTTCCCAAAAACTGCAAGCACTCACCCGTCCTTCACGAACTGAAGCGAAACTTCAGCTACTCGGCAAGCCAGGTCTCCTGGCTGATGGGACTCCCACTTTCCTTCAGGGACAGCTAAAGCAGTGGGGACACAGGCCGACTCTTATGTTTAATACCAGACAGTCTCACAGCTCTATCATCAGAAAGCATCTTTTTCACATTTTGATCAAATTTCCTGAAGCATCCGATTATACCCAGGGCCAAGGCAGGGCAGCCTCTGGACACCAGCAGGAGCTGTCCATTGCTGAAGGCCCTGAGGCCTGGCAGTGCTTCGAGGGGCAACATGGGTGCTTCCCCTCGCATTTCCTGTCTGCTCTGGGAAGGATCCTGGATTTACCCTCACGCCGATCTCTCGCATCTGCTCTGAGATGACAGTGTCGGCAGACCACGCATCTGGAAGAGGATAAAGGCCGATTTCTTAATTGCAATTCTTGTTCTAGGGCAGGCACACAGAGAACCTGACGATGGCCCAGAAATGGGCCTGGACTCTATTTATAACAGGACGAAACCTGAGAGAGACAGCTGCCCGGGGCAGACCAGGAGGAGAAAAGGCAGCCCAGAGAGCACACGCCCAGGGACAAGACAGCTGGTTATGTGACGGGAGTGTCCTGGCAGTTCCGAGGGACCTAGACTAGCACTCCTGGGATGGTCGAGGGCTCTCAAGAGTATTTACTAAGCACCCCCCACTCCATGCACTGGGGACCTGGAAACCTCAGATAGTACCGAGTTTGTTCCTACACATGCATAACTATGATAAAGCTTAACATATAAACTAGGCATAGTAAGAGATCAATAATGACACCCATAATAAAATAGATCAATTGTAACACTACACTGGTAGGAAAGTTTTTAAAACCATGAATTATTTCCAGAAGTTTTCATCTGAATTTTTGGACCATGGTGAAATGTGGGTAACTGAGACCATGGGGGAGGGGGGCGATCACACTGCTGGGCACAGTGAGGGCAGTCAGTGCTGGGAGCAGCTGCGGCTCAGATCACAACGAGCCCGACAGCAGCAATTGCAGGTGCCCCACACAGTTCCTCGCATGAACCCATCTAGTGCCAACAGCAGCCCGTGAGCGCAGGCCTATCAGGACCCTCCCGCCCAGGAGGACACTGAGGCACCATCGTGTGAGCAGCAGCGCTGGGATTCGAACCACTGCAGTCTGTGCTCTGAACCTCTGTGTGACACTGCCTTGAGGGAAGAACTCGTCCCTCCTGTCCTGGGGTCCGACACTGAGCTACCTAGCAGGGTCAGGCACAGTGCGGGGCCAGGAGCTTATCAAGGGCAAGCACCTTCCCACCACTTCCCTTACTGTATTTGCTATGTGCCAGCTGCTCAAAGGTTCTTAACATATTAAATACGTTGCACAGTCCCCCCCACACACACTTAGCTTAGAAACTGGAAGGGGAAAAGTGGCAAGCTCGCTGGCTCCCTTTGCCAAGGTTTGCCCTGGCCATGCGGCCCGATACACACCTGTTCCAGATCAGGGGTGGGGGGACTGGCACATGCACAGCCCATGCTCCACTGGGCTTCAAGGGACCGGCGGGTGTCCGGTGGTCTCATGCCTCTCCTCCGCATCCCTCCCACACCGGAGAAACTACCGGGGGCTCCTCAGAGCCACGTGCTGCATGATTGTCAAGCACCTTCTGACGTAAGGGGACAAATCCCAGTTTCTCAGTAGTCTGGATTGTAAGTGTAATGCATTCTATTTTTCTTTTTTTTTTTTTTGAGACAGGGTTTCACCATGCAGTTCACAGTGGCCTTGAACTTGCACTGATCCTCCTGCCTCAGCCTCCCAAGTGCTGGGATGACAGGTGTGAGCCACCATGCCCAGCTGTACTCTATTTCTTGCACTTGTTCCTCTGGTACAGGTAACTCGAGTGGCGGGTTTATATCTAGCTGGGCAGTCACACCTGTGGTGACAGTGGATGACTGTCCAAGAGGCCCTGCCTGTCCGGATGGAATGGCAGTGGTTTTGGCTGGCTGAGGCTCTCATGTTCGCCACATGGCATTTTGCGGCGGCACCAACTAGGCCGGTCCCTGTCCCCAGTGTGGAGGGGGTGGGGGTGCCTCAGCATTGTGCAGACTCAGGCTTAAGGGGCCAATGACCTGCATAGGGGTGGGGCTGTTGTCCCCACATTCCCAGGGAAGCCAGTCCTTCTTACAAAGTAACAAAAACAAAACTCAAACCCAACAACTTCATGAAAGATGGCCCTGAAAGTAACACAAGATGCTGTTGGTGCTAGAAATGAAAGAAAGTGGCCTGCAGAGCAGTGGTTCTAGGAAGGAGGCAGAAGCGACAGGAAGTAGAGGGCGGCAGTGTGCGTGGGCAGGGGCTCCAGTCTGATGTCAATCAGTCCTCTGGGGCTGCGGGACTCTTTCAGTGGGTGCTCCTGGGAAAGAAAAGTGACTCACTGTGGGAAGTTTCTTCAGTGGGAAAAACAAGGGGAATTAGCAGGTGGTGAGAGACTGGCCTGGGAAACCAGACTCTTACTTGAGCACATGGGGAGAAAGCCAGAAGAATTCTGAACCACCGCTGCCCCTTCCAAGATGAGAAGGATACAGGAAGCTCTCAAGAGAACCCACAAACACCAAAGTTATGCTCTCCAGGCTAAGAAACACACAACTGGAAATCAATGGTCCCCCCAGTTCCCACCCATGTTATTTTCCCAGTGGGCTTCGGAGCCTCCAAAATCTGAGCAGAAAGAATTCTCAGCTATTTCACCTGTGCCATGTTCCCGGCAAAGCCAGGAAGGACACACAGCCCGAGGTCAACCCAAGCCCCCAGGTCTGCGCCCGGGGCATTTAGAGGAATGTGAGCGTGGATTTACACTCTCAGAGACGCACTCGCTCCAGGAGAGAAGGTGAGGGAAACTAATTTGGGAATAAGAATTTCCCTCGGATAATCAGAACACAAACACTTAAGGTAATAAAAACTGACAGCTGAGCAGCACAACCAAAAGGCTATCTGCAAACCTGGGTCTGTGAAGTGCGTCATCAAGAAATCAACCCTGCTGCGGCCACACTTCAATGTGCCTAAAATCGCCACCATCCACTGGGCCCCACCTGGAGAGAAGCCGGCGCTTGATGGGCTTAATGGCAGCATGGACGCGCACACCCCCAAGATCTGCCAGAAACCCAAGACATTATCATCCCCCAAAAGGAAACTGCTCCCCAAGTAAGCAATCTGGCTTTAGGATGGGTCGGGACAGAACAGTGTGGGTCCGGAGGTTCCCTGCACTCTCCCCACGTGGACAGGACTCTGAAGGCTGCGTGTCACTTGCATCTGAAGAAACGAAGCTGCTATTGGAGGTATAGTCAGAAGATGTATCTTTTAATTCAGCTTTACCAGAACAAGAATTTGGTTATTTTTTTCAGCGTGTAGGAGAACTGTGAAAACACCCTTAAGCTGGCGAGCCCCGGGTCCAATTTATAAAATGCATAAAATCAATTTTAAAAATTGCAGGGAGGTGAAATATGGCTGGCGACGGCGTTTCCCAAATGGATTTTCCTTCAACATTAGTTAGAAGGTGACTACAGCACTGTGCACCTTGGCAAGGCTGGGTAACCCGTCAAGACAGTTTCAGATGCTACTTCAGACCATTAGCTTTAAAGCAGTGCTACGTACGGGATACACAGATATTTATCACAGGAAACTGTTTTCTACGCAATTCATCCAGCAAGCAAATCAGGCCATTCCTAGCTCAAGAGACTTAAAGAAAAGCTGTTGAAAAACAATCCATTTAACAACCGATTGTGGTCATGATAGCTTTTCTGTTTCTTTGTCCCTTGAAGACACCTTAACTTTTTCCCTGATGTGGGAAAGGATTATGACTTTCAACTGGGAAGAGCTGGCTGGAGAAAATGGAGTTGTTCAGGTTATGCAGCAGGCTGAGTGCGGAGACTGGCACACAAGGGGCTCCCTGGGCCAGGCTGGGGTTTTCTGCGCTCCTGCCTCGCGGGCTCTCCTCTCATCGAACCATGTTTTATGTCACTTGGTGTCAGCACTCTTCTCCCCCCAGCGCAACCTGGGGACTCCGAGAGGCTGTATTTAGATGTTTTACATCTGATTTTCTCCTAGTCTACCACCTTTGGAATGAGTCACCTCTCTTCATCCAGGCAGGATGAGGAACAGCTCTGGTTACCTTTGAGGAGCCTCCTAGCTCCCAAGTGTCGAGCAGTGAGGGTGGGGATCAAGGGCCTCTGCCCCTCTGCCAGTGCCTTGATGCACCACCCTGGGGGGAGTGCTCAGAGAGCGTTAAAAGCAACAAGGCCCAGGTGAAAGGCCTGTTTTACAACAGGACGGCGCCCTCGAACTGGGGTTGCCCACCAGTGCTCTCCACCGAAATCACCCGTGCGGGAGACTTGAACTATCCCTCCACCGACTCTGTACACAGCCAGCTGCCCTGGCAGCTCATACCTGGTCCTTACCAAGTGTCTGCAATGTGCCAGGCTGAATGACACACCCTCGTCCTCCCCAGGTGGAGACACTTCTCAGTGATTCAGTAGGAGGGGCCGTTGTGCCTCTAGCAAAATGTGTAAGACACAAAACAGAGGATGGTTTTTTTTTGGAGCCAGGATCTCGCTGTGTAGTTCAGGCTGGCCTTAAACTCACTATGTAGCCCAGGCTGGCATCAAACTTGCAGTGATCTTCCTGCCTCAGTCTCCTGAGTGCTGGGATTACCAATGGGCACCACCATGCCTGGCCAGAGGATGGCTTCTATTACTTTTCTTCTCTTTGACTTAAATTTTCTACTTGGAAAGTTGACACGGTTTCTCCTTTTCCTTAGTGCCGACTTTCACTAAATTTGGCAGACAACGATGTACAGGACAGTCTGGCACCATCAAACATCAACAGAAGTGGTCAAAATCTTTTTAAGGAACCTGTGTTCTATGACTGTGCTTCACAAAACATTTGTGGGAGTATATAAAGGATTAATGGAAACAAAAGTAAAAACTGATTTCTACTTAATGAAACAAAAGAGATCCCAGCAGTCATTAACTAAAAACATCATTTCATTTGGCACGGCGGCCTATTACATATGCAACCAGGCAGCGGAGTTCAGGAACGGAGCCTGGTCCCTAAAGCCAGAGTGGGGGAACCTGGCTTTGGCGCAGGTGAGGGAACATGCTTTAACCCAGGAGATCACACCTTCTCACATGGAAAATGGGGAGAGCAGCGACTCCTGGGCATCACAAGGACAACCTAGAAGTGGCAAGTGTCCTGGGCATGGTGGCACACGCCTACCATCCTGGAGCTCTGGCTGGCTGAGGAGGACCACCAGCTTGAGCCTCGCCTGGGCCATTTAGAGACTGAGAGAAACTAAAAAATAAAAACTGGGCTGGATATGTCGTTCAGTACAAAGACGCTGGGTTCAACCCCTAACACCACCACTAAAGAGATTTTCGGGGTCACACGTGCAGTGCGGAGCACGCTGGAAGCTGGAAGCCTTCGGAATGTGCTGCTTGAACAATAGCTATGATTGTCCTTAGTCCCTGAATGAAATAAGACAACAGAGTTTAGGAAAAGATGTCCTCGCGGAAATCAGCCTACAATGATTTGGCTAAGAAAAATATACATACATATGGCACGGATCATTCCAGTAATTACTCCAGGTTCACTGACCGACTCGGGTGGACTCGCTATGCTGTCAGAATCTCTCCTCTTTCAGAATTCTAACACCTGCATTTCAGCTTCCACATTTCTATTCCATAGTCTTACAAATGAGGTCAGGAGGCAAGGCAATTTGACATCGGATAGGAAAGAAAGATTAGTTAAATAGGTTAAAGTCTTAGATGGGGCAAGGTTATCTATGTGACTGGAAACAAAACAAAACAAAACAGCAATATGGGTTTTTTGCCTTTTTTAAATTTTCTTCCCCAGGCACAGGAGCGCATGCATGCCTGCAATCCCAGACCTTTGGAGGCTGAGACAGGAGTAATGTGAGGTTGAGGCCAGCCTGCGCAACTTAGCGAGATCCTGTCTGAAAAATTAAACGGGCAGGGACGAGACTGCAGCTCAGTGATACGGCATCCGCCGAGCACACGCAAGGCCCTGAATTCACCCCCCACTGCCAAAGAACAAAACCAAAACACAAACTTCAGGCTTTCTTTCAGGAGGGGCTAGGAAAGAACATCAGAATGCAGATTTGATTTACTGTCTTAATGAAACCAGTTCAAAACGCAGTGGTCAGATGGGCCAAGTCATCTGCAGCAGCCATGGGATGTGATGTGGCTGAAGTGACCATCTGGGGCTTCTCACCTAGAGTCCGGTAAGACGCATCACCCAGGATCTGCTGGCTGCCGCAAGGTGGCCTCCACATGGGGCCTTTGGAAACAGGAACACTACTGCTCCTGGGATTTTCCTGTGTGCTGCAGTGGTATTCCATTCACTCAGTTCTCCATCTGATCACTGAGGGCCTACTGTGTGCCTGATGCTAGGGATTAAGAGTTCCTTAAACATCAAAGATCGTGCTAAGGATATGCTGCATACTGCACAACATGATGCGGAGATCGAGGCGAGTTCCACTGTGAAGTTTTGCTGTTTGTGGGCAAGGCCTGTGCATGGGGGCGGCCTGTGCGCATGACTTAATTAAATAGGCAAGCCGAAGGCGGGGAGCGGGAGCTGAGACCCTGCAAAGCACACCTCCACGGCTGCTATTTATTTAATGAATACTCTTGGGCACTCTCTAAATTGAAAGATGGTTCATTAGATTTGTGCATCTGCCCTTCTCAGCAATCTGTTGTGTTTCTGATGAAGGCAGGGAAAAACATGAACACATCATTGTCGGGAATGCTCGGCGTAACTCTGCTTCCAATGATTACAGAATCATAAAGGGCTCAGGCTGCCTCATTTCGGGAAAACAATTTGTCTGAATCATTCTCTGGCCATTCCTATCTTGTTCTAGTCTCATTTATCTTGGAAATTTCAAGCACCAGTCCTTCTATTTTTTTAAAAAAAACTAATTACCTAATATATTATCCATAACCTATAAAAAGAGACATGTATTTAAGGTACCAAAGAGTAACTCTTTTTTTATAAAAAAAGAAAAAGGTTTAAAAACATCACCTCCTTCTTAATGCCCTCTTTTGCTGTCCCTGCGGAGTCACCTGCCACCTCTGGGCTCCCGTCCCACCCCTGCGACAATCTGCTCCCAGGGCTGGTGAGCTAACTCTAGGGAGGCAAAAGCAATGAAAAAAATCTTAAAAATAAAACCAAAAAACCCCATCTCTGCCTCGGTACCTGCGAAATAGGAGAGGCCAATCAACGTGTTGAACACCACAAACGTAAATAAACCACAGAAACACAGACTCGCTTGCTTGCCACCATTTAGGAAACATGTGCTCAAAGCCTGTTGGTGGTTTTGGCTCCACAAAGGACACATAAATGAAGACAGGGACACGAACGCAGTGCGCGAGACGCCAGCCCGCAGCGTGCCCCTCGAAGCCCAGGGTGGCACTCTCAGAGATGTTCCCTGAAGACGCAGTTATTTCCAGACACTGAAACAGCCTTGCACAGAAACAGCCATGTTCTTGCAAGAGGTCTGAAACAGTCCCTTCCCTTCTCTTGTGGAGAAGGCCGGTCTGTAAAAAGGATTCTGAACATCACAGTTAGCAGCTTCTACTCTAAGTCACAGTCTCGCGGAAAGAAAAGGCCCTTCAAGGAACCTTGGTTCACTGCACTTGGCCTCCAAGGACTGGCTCTCCCCTGGCCGGTCCACGCCAAATGCACAGGAGCGAGTGACTGAGGCCGAGTGGTCGGGCCGGCTTCCCACCCCTGCCAGGCGGTGAACAGTCCTGAAGTGCAGGCCGGGTTCCGCACTCACTTCAAGGGTGCTGGGCACTCAGGTGGTGAAGACGGCAGGAAAAGAGTGCAAGACTGAAACTCAGGTTTGTGTCACCAAACCTGGCCAAGCGGTCAGAGGCTCGGGTCGAGAGCTGTTCTGCATGGGACGCTGAATGCCGGGTCCCTGCGGTCACAGAGTGGCGCTAACAATGCCGATGTGCTCATCTGTGCTGAGTGACAGAACCAGGGCTGCCCTCAAGACGCACAAAAACGTCGCTACGACGCAGTGACAGAACTGATGCACCGAGACCCGGTGGCAGCCCACAGGAGGCGGTGACCAAGTCTGTCTGAAGTATTAGAAAACAACGGAGCGCACCTCATCGCTGCCCGAGTTTTCACACGAGGTGCCCTGGATGCTTCCTGCGGTTAAGAAGAATCACTCGTCAACCCAGTGAGCTGTGTCCCTTACTCTAAACTGCCAGGATACTAGTACTGAAGCACATTACACACAGATAAACATGCACAGCCGATAGCCCTGTGTAGTTATGGCTGGTCACATAAAAAGCGAAACCTTTGTTCCCGGAGATTCTGCTGCTCCAGAGGGTGACTGCAGCCTACACCTGCTCCCTCACAGCTGCGAAGCTTTCCACTTCCCCCTTTCACAGGCAAGATAACAATGACTGTGACAAAACACTGCAGCCACCAATGTGGCACCACTTTAATGCTGCGATGACAAAGAAACCGCAAAGCCCAGCTTCGAGAAGGATGGAAAACCACTAAGCAGATTCCAGTGGGGTCAGGTTTTTGACTGGCCCCGTCAGAGGCATCCTGAAGCCCCAGAGGCCGGGCACTTCAGCCAGAGTTTTCAGCATGGTGTGCAGTAGACGTTCACTTCCACACCCAACAAAACAGCCGGGCAGCTTCCAAGAACCTAACACCCTGTCAGACCCTGTCACGGTTCCATGTTGTTTGACCTCTAGAAACCCTACACATCGATTTCCTTTTGGCCTGCGGACCCATGGGAGAACACGCATCCATAACATCTGAACTGACTTCGCCTGTGCAAGGCTGCTGCGTGCAGCTCTTTGTTCCCGCACTAGAGAACTGGCTAAAGCGAGGTTGTCTGAGCTCTTTGGACGCCCTGGGGCCTCAGGGAGCCATCCGCCCTCCTCCTTCCCCGCAGTACCCACCAGCAGCGCGAAGCTGTGCTCAGGCAGCATCCCGTACTGCCGGACCAGCCGCTCCCGGGTCGCCCTGGGCAGCTCAGGCAGCGCATTGCGAATCTGGTCGATGTCGATCACTTGCTGAGATTCGGCACCTGCGGGCAGGGACGCCGTGTCGTACAGCACAAGCGGGGGCAGGTTGGGCTCTGGCATAAACCTAGGCAGAGAGAGGGGACAGCACCTGGATTAATCAGAATCGCAAGTCTGCCTCTGATGTGACTGTCTCTGGGCTCAGATGCCATGTCACCTGCAAAGGTTTCCGCAGGTCCCATTATATCCATTTCCCCTGTTTCCCAGGAAGATCTGCATGTACAGTGATCGCAGAGTGCCCAAGTCGCCAAACCTGCCACTTGCCACGCTCATAGGGCAGTGGTGAGTGGAATGAGTATCACACAGGGCTAAAGCACACTGTAACTTATAATCGTGGATAAAGGATATTTTCACACAGACATAGGCTGGAAAAAAAGAGGACCACAAGAGAACAATTTATGTATTAGGAAGAAAAGTGACTTTGTTTTTTAATCCCTACTTTTTACAGTGTTTGTGTAACAAACAAGAAGTCAAAGAAAAAACGTAAACTTTTCTTCTTGAGAGGCACAGGCATGTATAGCTCTCACCTAAATAAAATGTGGAAACGGGGCGGGAGGGTGAGCAGGTGGGGCATGGGACATTTTTAGGGCAGTGAAACAATTCTGTGCGACACTGTCACGCTGCGTACGTGTTATTACGTGTCCACCAAAACCCGCGGAATGGACAGTCCGAAGGGTGAACCCTAATGTGAACCGTGGACGTGAATGAATGATGAGCTATCAGCGTCCGTTCATCACTGTAACAGAGACCGCACCAATGCGAGGTGTTAACAAGAGAAGCCGTGTGGGATGGGAGGCAGCGAGTCGAACAGAACTCTATTTCCCACTCAATTCTGCTGTAAATCTGAAGGTGCTGTAAAGAATAAAGACTTTAAGAAATATATACAGAAGCTGCGCCACCGCATAGATCTTATGAAACATGGCCCTGCTCTCTTCTATTCCAGCAGTAACATCTTCTCTCTGCCCATAATTGTCAAGGGGCCTCTGTAACAGCAGGATAATGAAGAACAAACAGTGATTGGAAGGTAACAGACTAGGAGGCAAGCAACTCATCAGCTCACTGTCAACCTCGGCCATGAAGCGGTCTGGCTCCCGACCAGAGGAAACCAAAAGGAGGCTTCCTGAAACTACCAAGTTGAAGGACGGAGCAGGAGCCACTGGATGACTTAAATGGTAAGCTCCATGCTTGTCTTAGGCACTTTTCTCTTTGCTGAGACAAAATATCTGACACCCAAGTTAAGGGAGGAAAGGTTTATTTAGCTCACAGTTTGCAGAGGTTTCAGTCCATACTCAGCTGGCTCCAAGGCAGACAGGCCTCACAGAGGAGAAACAGTTATGGTGGGAAGAAGGTAGCAAAGCAATTCTATCTAGGCTACTGGAATTAGGGTGGCATCAATCCAATCAGTGGGCTGATACAGCAATCACACATCTGTAAACCCAGCATACCACCATGAATCGGTCACACACTCTAGATCCAGCTACCTCTGAAACAGCCCCATCTAAGGCTGAATGAGGCTTTGGGGGACATCTAGACACAAACCATAACAATGCTCCATGAAAAGGCAGCATAATACAGTCGGGAGCGACAATGAAGAGCAGTGATGACCCTGACTTTGATGCAGACGTGACAGTGGCCTTGGGGCGAGGGCTTCATGTGCCCCTTCCTGCCAGTAACATCGGCACGGACAGCTCCTGCACTGCGCAGGGGAAAGGTGGCCTCATTCAACAACTTTGTTGCTAAAAGCTTCCATCTTTGCAACTGTTCAACTCAATGGAAAAAGCAAGAGGTTCAATTTATCTCAAGCCCATCTTTACTAATGGCTTTATTCTGCAGGTCCCCTATTAATTTCAACGTGTTTACTTTGTCAATGGAACAGCATCACCTGAGATTCGAAGGGACTCGCCATTCACACACACGTACGTGGTGTTCAGTGCAGTACGGAACGTGTGGCTGAAGGTAAGAACAAGAAAGGCCAGGGTGCCGGCCTCAGCTGGCATCCTCCCAGCTCAGCGACAACCACTTGGACACAGAAGCAAGTGAACGGGTGTCTGTAAGAGTTGAATCCCAGCAAACAAGGGATTCTGGGGCTAACAAATCACTGTACACATGCTGAACAGGAAGTTTCAAGTCTCCATGATGTAAGAACAATAAACACGGGTTCCTGCGAGGAGGTCTCCAGGATCATCACGCTCTTTGAATGGATCTGAAATATGCCCACACCCCACGGTAGGGAACATCTGACAGGAGAGGCGGTCACCTGTAGTCTTGTTTTCCTTCCTTGTCCCTCATCGGCACGGTGCACCTGTAACAGTCAGAGGAGAAAACACTGAGCAGACGCTCCTCACAGCACCGGCCACCTGACAGGCAGAGAAGGGGTGCTAGGTGCCACCGGCAGGAGGTCTAACTTCACCAGGCCAGGCTGGTGGGAGGTGCCCTGGAAGGGGACTGCACGAACCTGCCCTCTCTGCTTCCCTGCCATCAAGAACATCACAGGCCAAGTCGACAGGGCCGACCAACCCCAGGCTGCAACCACCGACACCGTGTGTGAGGCCACACAAAAGCTCCTCTCTTGGTGAGTTGTTTATCTGAGCTATCTGTCACTACAATGGAAAGCTGATTCAAAGGGTTTCCCCTACCAGCAAGGGACACAGGCAAATTCAAGTTCTTCAGTCTTCCATCAGCGATAAACAAATCGCTTCACTATTTCCACATTTTTTTTTTTTAAAAGCTTTTGTGGCGCTGGAGATGGAACCCAGGGCTTGCGTGTACTAGGCAAGCGCTCTACCACCGAGTTACAGCTCAGCCAAGTTTCTGGCCTTTAGTCAGCTCAAGCCTGTATGCTTGGAGTTTTCAGTGATACTCTGGTTAAGGAATAAAATCCTCAGAAATGAGTCTGAAAATCAGGCTCAGAGCTAGGTCTAAACAAACCAACCAACCAGATTTTAGCGGTATCTACCTCTAGCCTAGGCTGGTATAGGTCTGTGAGATTATTTAAAAGTAAAAATTCTTTTTATAAAGCAGGGAAGCTGGAATAAGGGAGGTCTAAGGCCTATGACCAAGTACTGCTGAGTAAGTCCTGGGCCAGTTTAGATCTTTCAGGAGCCGAAGGGGGCATATATATCCCTGTGTGCCTGCTAATGAAAGCCAAGCGCGGAGAAGCTAAGGAGCCTTCAGGCCACACAGCTGATCTGCGGCTAAGCCCGGCCGTCTCGTGCTCACCCACGGTATTCAAGGTGCTTAGGAATGCAAACTCACCCCCGTCTGTAATCAAATGAGCGCGTTTCATTCAGAATTTCACCTCCGCTCTCGAGTTCACTGATTTGCCTCTGAATTTCATGGTCTACGAGAAACACAATAATTTAGGATCATATTTTGATTATACCTTTAATCAATTCAGGCAATCATTAGAAACCTTTCCAATCTTAAAGTCAAAGGATAATCAAGAAGATTGTGCATAATAACCCTTCCCTCGCATGCTGTATTTTCTTCTCACTGCTGTCACAGAACACTGATGCTGGAAATAGCCCCACACTTTTTTGAGAAAACTCAGGGTTGGAGAAATTAAGCAACCCAATACAATGACACAACTTGGTACACACAAGGCTGGGACCAGTATGTGGGTCTGATGACTACAGATCTAGGGTTGGTACCAGCAGGGACTCTGACCCTGGCATCAGGGCTGTGAGGGGCTCTGCTAACCCTGAAATTACATATGAAGTGTGGATGTGTAGAGATGGGGCCCACACGCACATTTTATATATAGCTAAGCTCCTTCATGAAAATAAACCTTCCCCCTAATTCCTCAGCCTGCCACGCACCATCTTTCCTTGCTCAAATCCAAACTCTTTGATCTAAACTGCTTAGCAGCTGTAACACCAAACACGTCCGCTTTGGCGTACATTTCACCCACTCCAAAGCTTTCACGGGAGGTGATGGCAACGAGGTCCAACACAGGGAGAAAAACGTGGTGGAAAAATGACAGACTTGGAGAATTAACCCCAAGATGTTGAAGCACTGGTTGCCCCAGGCCGCGTCACACTACAGGTAGGATTCTGACCGTTGCCCCAAAGGGAATTTCACAGGACAAAAAGACATTAGGGAGTCCAAAATTGTAACTCACTGCAGATAAATCTACTTAAAATCTGCTCCTCAGTCTTTGTGTAGGTTACCACTGTACCTTAGCATGATGGGTCCCAGAACACTACCGTGTCTCAGGTGAAGTGAAACTTTCACCCTTCTGTCCCCACATTCCCCCTCATACACCTGGGTCACCCGTGAGTCCCTGAGTCACAACGTGGCTTCAGAAGTACGGACGGCACTCCCTTCGACAGACAGAAGAATCCTCCTACGGGACCTTTTTCTTTGCCTTCCCCTTCCCAGAAATTATCTCCAGGACCATTTTGTGGTGTTTTCCTGGATCTGTAGATTCCAGGTGTCTTCACTGAGGTTATCATCTCAGGTTCAGGATAATGAGGTTTTATACCAGACCAGAATCATCTTTTCTGTATTGCTTCTAGCACTTCTCTTGGCAAGACTCAGGGATCTCCTAAACATTTCAACTACAGCAGTATTCTGGCAGCACGTTTAGCCGTCCAGTTTTGTACACTCTTGAAGGGATGCCCTTTAAAGTCCATCCCTGCCTCCTGCTCTCTAGACATCTCTGGTTTTTAAAAAAAATTTTTTTTTAGCTCTGAGATGACCTCCCCTCAGTGTCATCAGTTTCTATGGGACTGTTCAGATATTTATCCTGCTAACCTGTTCTATTTTAATTATGCATTTGTCATCCATGAACACGGTATGGGGTTCCAGTGAGTCCGATTCTGACTGCATGGACACATGCACTCTATTAGCTGAAGAGAGTACAAAGCAGAGAAATGTTAGGCCACACTACGGCCTGCCTGAAACAAATATGATTTCAGACTGTTCAGGCCATGAACTGAACAAACTTGACTTTATAAAGAACATGGCACATGGCAAAATGCAGACACAATATTTTGTGAATCTTCACATGAAGAGCTAGAGTCTATTTTTTCTCCCCTTGAGTCTGCTTTGAATTCAAGTTGCTTTGAATTCCGTCTGCTTTGAACAGGATGTGCTGGAGGTGACAGCACAGGAGCTGTACAGATGGGCACTCGGGCGGGCTTGCAGCTTCTGTCTCTTTTCTCCTGGACACACTCATGGGCAGATAAGAAAGTCTTGGGTGGGGGGTCAGGTGATGGGGAGGGACCATGTGGGCAAGGAAGCCTCAAGGACAGTGGCACATGTATAGGAGACCAGACCTGACCGTGTTCCTGCTGACCTGTCAGCTTCCCACAGCTGCAGGAGGGAGCAGGGGCAGCAGCACAAGAGCCACTCTGTCCACAGAACTGGGAAAACCGAAGTGCTTACCCCACAAGCCACTACGCTCAGGGAGGCCTGTCACGTGGCAAGTGAGGACAGACAGAAAGACCAGAAGGACTAACAGCAGACACTTGCCTATGGCTCTGGCCAAGAACCTGATGCTGTTGAGATTCTTCACCTCGGTTCGGACGCCGAGTGGCTCCCCAGGGTGATGCACAGATATATTTGCATCCACTCTCAGCTGGCCTTCTGGAGGAGAGAAAGAAGACAGCGTGGAGGAAATCCTCGTGGCAGCACGAACTCGCTGCCCGGTTACGGCCCGCTGGCCTCAGGGAAGGAAGGGCCCCATCACGGGGGAGCAGACAGGGCCCTGGGGCAGCTGAGGGGGGCCCTCCCATGCCGAAGTGCACATACGGGAGAAGGGTTCCAGATACACCAGCTGAATCCACTTTCTCTTGTGCTAAGTAAGAACAATACCTTTCAAGGTGGAGATTTACTCTGCAGTTTTATTCTGAATTTTTTTTACAAAGTGTCAAAACCGGGGTGGTGCTTGGGGGAGCCTCGGGAATGATGACGTAAAAACCCTCCAGAGTCTCAGTGGAATGTGGATTTCAATGCCAACTCCAGGAGATTTATAGACAGTCCTCATGAATTTCTGGCTCAAGGGCGAGAGCTGAAACCTGGGCTCTTCCCCTCCTCCTCCCTCCAGGTCCTGTCTGCACTCACCGCTTCCTCCCACACCACAGGACTCCCCGTCCTGCCTCACAGCCACCGGGACGGGCTGCGCCACAGGACTGGAAGTGGGGACTCGGGTGGGACGTCCCAGGCCCCGAAAGCCCCTCCAGATCAGAAGCCACAACTCTGAAGGAAGCGGGGGAGTTTGTGGAGAAGACTAAAGGCTTTGGAGGAAGAGAAGAGGCAAAAATCCCAAGACAATCAGCGAGAGGAAGATAAGAAATAATTACATTTCACACCTTCTGAAGCAAAGCTCAGATTCTCTGTTCTCAAATTTCATTTACGGAATGAGAGGACTAAGCGCTGGATTTTATTTTTCTCATGTAGGTGCCTCCTCTTTTAAATTAAAAAGTAGTCCATCAAACCTGAGTGTTTGATAGGCCATCAATTCATTTTTCAAGATTCTACAATAAAAGCATATTAAAATAATTTTAAAAAGTACAAATAAATTCCATGCCAAGAAAAGCCGCCGCTTGGAATGGGTTCTCTGTCATTCCCCCAATGCCGAGCCTTAGGGTTCAATGTGACACCAAGGCCAAGCCTGCCCGCAGACCGTGGCGGCCCTCTCTCTGTCACACCTCAGACACGGGGACCGCTCGGCTGCCCGATGGCCTGAGACACCTCTCAGCCCTACTACCTGGGCGCTCACTTCTCCACATTTTTACAAAAACCTCACGGCCCCTCATTTCTGATCACTCTTCGAACAAGTTGCGTGCTTCTGAGTCACACGGAGCCCCCTAGTTTGGGAGCCCTGGGTCACCTTCCGCTGCCTTCTTTGCCACATGTGTGCTTAGATTGAGTCTTCCCTCCTGGCACCGCGGACAGATCTGTCACCTCTCCACTGCCACTGCTCCGCGCTCGCCCCAGGTCTGGGAGCAGTTGGCCCAGGTGAAGGCCCACAGCCTACTCTCAGCGCACAGGGCCCCTGTCCAGTGGCCACAGCTGCCTCGACTTCTCCCACCCACGTGGCTTCCGCTGTCCCCGCTGACCTGCAGGTGCAGCCTACACGCTCCCACTCCGCACGCCTTCCGGTCAGGGAAGCTGCATTCTCCTCCCCACTGTTCACCCCTCAAGCTTCCACAGGACTGAGCAAGGGTGGGCAGTCTGCGCGGACGCAACCTCAGCTCTAGGCTAAAAGGGGAGGCCCTGTGAGGGGCCCAGGTTTTCAACACCCTTGTGGCCTTTTACCGACATTGCGCGCTCTCTCTCTCAGCCCTCCCCTGCGCCAGTCATCAAAAGCAACAGCATTTCTCACGAAGAAAACAAACAAAAGCCAAAACACCTATTCCGCTGAGCCCAGCTCTCATCACATCAGTCACCCAGCTGCTGTTTTTCTGTTTTCCCTCTCAGCACATCCTCTCAAAATGAGTTGTGTTTGTTACCCATATTGTACCCACAATCTCACCTCCCATGTACTCCTAAACCCACATCAGCCTGCCCCCACCTGACAACACCCCGGTGCCAGCAATCTCCTGGTCACCAAACTCATGGATGCAGGACACACTTCGTCTTCCGATACTGGACACCATGGCCTGTGACACACCCACTCATCCTCCCTTCCTATCTTCCTACCTCAGCTTCTTTGCCTTACCACCATCTCTTGGTTTCTTCCTGGATTCTCTACTTCTATTTCACTTTCTAGGGCCTTCTTTTCTATCCAAACTCCAGACCCCCTTTCTCATGCACTCTCTTCAGGGGTATGTGGTTTTAAATATAACCTTACAACCTATGTGCTCCTGTTGTAGTTAGGACTTAAAGGGAAAGGATTTAATACAAGACACATAACGTATGGGGATTGTTTCATAATAGTCACCCAAAAAGTCAAACCAAAAGAATGCAGGAGATCTGTCCATACACTGGAGACCCGAAGAATCCAACTGAGGGCCTGGTCCCATGACAATGTCCTCCATAAGTCCAGTGGGAGGCCCACAGCCCACAACTATGTCCCATGCGAGACTATATCAGGGATCTGTACTGGGAAGGCCCAAAGGTCAGTGGTGGAAGCTAGAAAGTCTGCACTACCAGATTGAGGGGTCTGCACTGGAGCCAGGAAGCGATGCACAAGGTAAGGACCAGAGCTCCCCCAAAGAGAACCATAGCCATCCTCAGCGACAGCAAGGTCCCGAGCTCCTACAATGATAAGAACAGCCGAGTTTATATCAGGAAGCCAGCATGACAAGCTGGAGATTGAACAGCACACCATCTTCCCTTCTGAAACCAGGAAGCGATGCTCCGAGTAAGGACCACAGCTCCCCCAAAGTGAACCGCAGCCATTCTCGGTGACAATGGGGTCCCTAGCTCCTCCAGTGATAACAGCTGAGTTCATATCAGGGGAGCCAGCACGACAAGTCTCTCCAGGAGAATCAACAGCACACACCATCCTCCCCTCCAGTTCTCCTTTTATGCTGTTGGCAACGATCCTCAGGTGAGCCCTCCACACCCAGTGCCATGCTGACTCAGTTCAGCTGGGTGTTACAAGGCGACCACTAGTTGTCAATCTACCACAGCTCGACACTGAAATTTCTCTCTTCGACCCAGACCTCTCCTCTGAGCTCACTGTAGGCCTCTATGGCATTTTAGTTTCCAAAACTGTGCCTTGAATGGCCCTTCACAAAGTCACTCTTGCCCTTATTGTTGAACTGCACTGCATACCACCACCTAGCTCTTCAAACTCTCTGGAGGTATTCTTACTTCCTTCCTGTCTGATTCTCCACACTGGCCTGCTACAAATCACCTCGAATCTACCCATCTCTCCATCGCCACTGCCACCAGTGCTGTCAAACAGTGTCATCTTCTGTCTGAACTACTGTAAGCACCTCCCAAATGGTTTCCACACTTCTCACCCTTCTGAAATCCACATTCCGCAAGTGTGCAGAGCGGCTTTCTAAAAAGGTAGTAAGACGGCACCATTCCCTTACTTAAGGCCCTGACAGTGATTACCCACAGCACCTGGACTAAGAGCTCAACTTCCCGGCACTACCTGTTATCTATCACTTGCCTACCTCCATGGTTTTCTCTGATGCCACTGCTTCTTACGTGTTCTCTGCAGTGCCCTGTCACCACAGTCACTTCACAGCATGCTGAGCTTTTTCTCACCTTGGCCCTCTGCCTCAGCTGTCCCTCAAACGCTCATCCCCTGGCTCGGTGCTGGCCGGACCTTTGGTAACTCTTCACGGCTTAACTAAATGCCACCGCTTCTGAGGGGCCTTAAAAAAAGCAACACTGTCATCTTCTGGGTTATTCTGTATCACACCAGCTCGTGTATTTCCTTGAAGCACTGATCGCTATAGCTACTGTGTTTATTCGTTTACAAATTAGCCTTTCTCAAGCTCTGTGAGGCAGGAACAAGGTGTTTCTCAGAACCCGGAGCCGAGTCTGGCTAGTGGTGCTAATTCAAAAAACGAAACCTTGGTCAAGAACAGACGCCAACGTGCTGGTATAGTCCTCAGCAAGGAACAAGCAGACTGGTTTCCAGCTCGCAGTGGGTTCCTGCTAACTTCTAAATGTCTGTCTAAACAGGGCTAGTCTGCAGTTGGGATCATCTGGAAGGCCCGTTAAACTCCGAGGAAAACTCGAAGTATGCTGAGCTCTGCTCAACCAAATCTCCATGTCTGGGAGACAATTTTTTTTTTTTTTTTTTTTTAACACAGGGAACCCTGAATTATTCACTTGCTTTTAAAAAGGAAGCCATCTCTCACAATTTAGAATTCTAATTTGGAAGAGTGATAAAAGCATGAATGTTAGTCTCTTCCACTGAAGCCCACACTACATAAATGCCTGAGAGGAATCATTTAGTACCCTGCAGTGTTGAAAGAGAGTTCGCCAGCCTGGATTCAAATATAGAATCAAACATTAACAAAAGACACTCTGCCCAGTGAAGACAAAATACCTTTTAAACAAATTAAGTTAAATTGCTTCAAGTGCATGAAAGCCTCGCGAGTCAGGTTTGCTGCCATGTGCTCCGTGCCGCTGAGGGAGGCCTGCAGTCACCTCACGAGTCGCTACCCAGCTCAATTTCTGTCTTCCAGAACCGAGACTTCTAGTGACAACACTTAAACACTATACCACTGAGCAAAGTGATAGGGTGCAGTTACATATTTTTTTCTGAAAGACATTCGCACAACAGAAATATAACACCCAGATAGAAAACTATTTCTGCAAACAGCAGGGGCGGGAGGCTCCGGTAGGAAGGTCTGCTGAGCTATCTCATTCTGGTTCCTGAATATTCTCCAAAACTTAAATAACAAAACTTAGCCAAAAAAAAAAAATTTTCTTTTGGTTTTGTTTTGTTTTTTGCAGTGCTGGGGATGGAATCTCACAGTATCCTATACATGCCAGGTAAGTGCTCCACCTCAGCTATCTCCCGAGCTGAAAGTGACCAAATATTACTGAACATATTTCACTAAGCTTATTCATCCAAATGAGTGGTGATGCCATAAAAGCAACCCCATCCTACTTATTACTGTTAATAAAAGCATTTATCCAGCACAGGCTTTTTGCCAGGCCGAGATGTCCTATACACATTATTACATTTATTGCCTACAATACAATTTGAATGACAAAGCCACTTGGTCATCCTGAATTCAGACTTAGCATTTCCAAAATCAAATTCTGAACTTTCTTGCCCAAAGTCATGCCTCTCATTCAGTTGCCCCAACTCTACCTGGTGACTCTGACGATTTCCTTTGCTTTCCAGCTTCCCCTTTTCTCTTTCCACACACAATGATTTTGGGGGCTTCTTTCACAAGTGTGGAAAGTGAGGGTCAGAGAAATCGAATCAGCTGCCCAGGTTTCCATTGCTGGAAGTTGCAGGATGATGCGGTTTCGGCTGATGTCTGGGACCTTAAGAGTTCCCGGCACCTGATGCAGGCTGCAACTGCGACCCCCTAGGCAAGCAGCTAAGAGTCCCGATAACTCGAGGAAGCTCTTTCCTGCCTAAAGAAAGTGCGCCTGGAGTCAGACACACCTGGCCTCAAATCCTAGCACAGGTGCTTCTTATGAGACTCAGGCAACTGAGCCTCAGCTTCCGCACCTGTATGTCAGGTAGGGCGCTGTCACGTTTGAGATGATAAATCAGTTTTTAAAAATGCTCAGTGAACTGACAAGCACATATTCAAGTTCTGACTGACAGGGATTACTACCGCTGAAACTTAGTAGGCCTTCTTCTGCCTACATTCAACGAACACTGCTCTGAGGACCTCAGCAGTGGCAAATGCCATTCACTGAGGAGGAAGAGACTTGGAACTCTCATTAGCAGATTTACTGGAAACTCAACAAACTGCACCCTAGACCAATTTACGCTTCACTCACTAGAACTCACTGCCACTCTTTAGGGTGACCTTGGCTCCTGGGCTGCAGTCTCCAGGGCTGATGCAGAGGTCCTACGGTGCTGGGAAGGAGAACAAGCAATAGAATTGGGCTGATAAAACACTAACAGCACCGAGAGGTCAACTCCTGCAGACCCCAGGCGGTCCTCAGCTCCCCCTAGCACTGCACAACAACCAGAGCCACTTGGTTGCTGTGCTAGAAGCAAAGCTGCTGGATTTGTGTTTAAAAGAAACAAAAAGTGTTACAACAAATGAGATTTACTGAGCACTCTCAGCTGTCACTGACTCACGAGTTCTTGCCATTATGGTTTATCTCTTGGTAAGGACCCAGATGGGACTATTTCTCAGCTAACAGGTGGCTTGTTTATTATTCCACAGGGTATGCAGGAATCACAGTGATTCTGAATAAGAATGGAATAATAAAAACTTTTAAAGCGATAGAGAATCGATGCTTAGGGCATGAAAGGATAACCGTCCAACCTGTCTACATTTCATTTATGTTCTGTGCATAAAAAAGCAGCATGAGTGAGAAATGGAAAAGGAGAATTCTTTCTCTCGGAGTCTCATTTCTATGAAGGAAACTTGTAGGCAGCTACCCTTCATGCCACTCACACTCATGCAGCTGTGTTTCTTCAGTCTTTAAAGAAGAAAACAGCAAATAAGCAAGTACTGTTCACATTCGGCTTGCACCATGGCTCTGATGTTATAATCTGTTGCTTCTAAGACAGTCTATGTGACGAATATGGCATTACCAATTCAGAAGTCCCTCTGTAACATGCAACTACACGATGTGACATAGTAAGGGTGTCCACAGCACTAAGAGCTGGCAGGTAGATGATCACCTTCATCCGTGGGGCTCACCAAGCATGCACGGTGACCTCTGCACAGTATGTGCCACGAACTGCACGACTGTAAATTCAGAACCTGGGTGCTATGAGGAAACTTTTTAAAAGCCTGGGAGAACAGAAAATACAGACAGACCATGGAGGACATTAGCTTTTAGGGGGCTAAGGGAGGACAAAAGAGCCCTGGCAGGGACCAGGGAAGCAAAGCCAAGACGACACTGAACTTGACCAAGCTTGTGATTCTACATACAATCTACCAATGTGTAAAAGACTTAATCTGCTTGGTCCCAAGAGTATAAGTGTTCCTTTGGTTTTGAGTTTCCCATTTTATATCTACTGAATTTAAGATTTAATCTAAGGATGAAATTTCTGCCATCATAATCTTGGCTTATAGCCAATATAATTTGGCTTCGGCTGCAGATGGATGAAAATTCCATTTTTATTTATCATTTTAACTGTACAAATTTATGGGGTGAGTATAACTTGATACATGTAATAGCCAATTCAGAGTAGTTCACATTTCATGGAGGAAAATTCTACAAAAGAAAGAAAAGAAACAGATTTCCCAAAAGTAGCATCTAGCTAGGTTATACAGAACTCACAAAGTAAGAATTATTTTTGAAGAACCGTGTCTTTTTTTCTGAGAAAGATTCAAGTTCTCAAACACAGTATTCTGAGCATGTTTTGAATCCCCACAGTTTTGAGGTAAGAAGCTGAGGGAAGCATCTAGTCCTCTGACTCACTTTCTGGGCTCAGTATCACTGTACTCTTGTTCATAATTGGTCTGGGACTCAGAAAGGAGGCCAAGAAAAATTCTAAAGACCAAAACAAACAAACAAACAAACAAACAAACAAACAAAAAAAGTCAAGCAAACAGGAGCGGAAAAGAATGAAAAGGGATGTAAACAGTTTCAATATAGAGCATGCCAGAGAGTGAACCCCAGGTGCAAAGAGACCGAGAAAGTAGACAAGAAGCAGGGAGCATGGGAGGGCCACTGCGCTGGCTCCTACCTGCCATGTTTGCCTTGCTGGTCCCCAGGGCTTGGAGTATCAGCTGTAGCTCCCTGACGACTGTGGCTGCCTCTTCTCCACAGGACAGGTCAGGCTCTAGAACCACTTCCAAGAGGCCAACTCCTACCAGAAAGAGGCAGAGTCAGCTGACTGGGGCTCCCCAGTGTCACCAGCATTACTGCAGGACTCTCAAAGTGGTTCTGGCTGCGACAGCATTTCTCTCTTTCCCTCCTCCACTTTCTGATTCTTAACTTTGATTCACTGGTTTTAATGTTTGTTTAAGGATACACAGCTATGGGGTTTGCGACTAGTGGCTAAGTCTGATCTGAAGGGTGACTCGCTGGCCAGCTTGGCAGTGATCATGGTTCAAGTTGCATACTCTGCCAATACTAACAGGTATTTTGATCTCCTTCTGTCAGACTTTGGTTTGGGAAAACTCTAGAAAGGAAGAGAGGTGCCTAAAATCCAAGAATGGAAGGGGCTAGAAGGAGAAGCAATGAAAATACTCCAAGCCTACCCGCCCTGTTCAAATCAATGAGTGTCTGGGACCGCAGGTCATCATGGAGGCTCTTGCCGCTGTCTTGCTCCAACTGGATCTGCTTGATCCTCACTGTTTTGGTGGCCATGTGACTCCGCTTATTTCCCGCAAAGACTCCGAATGTCAAGCTCCCACGCACAGCTATCGGAAGCCTCTGCTGGGTGATCTGGTATCCCGCCTGCACACAAGCAAATGACGGTTACAGTCACGAGCCCATAACCAGGAGCTGGGTTCCAGTGTATGACTCCTTTCAGTGTCACACAACTAGAGGCTTACTCGAAACAAATACAACAGAACAAGAATACAAGAAGAAAGATTAGTTTATGCAACATTGCCATAATTTAAAGACATTGCTTCTGGCTCTTTCCAAAGCTCCTTTACCTTCCCCAAGTCCTTCACCCCCACTAACGACACAATTACAACATGAATCCCATCTTCCTTACAAAAGTGCCATTTTTGAGAATAACAATACTCTCACTGTCAGGAGCCCCTAAGAGAAGAATTTACTGTTTTCACTTAGCTCATTAGCCTGCGCTCTGCATCTCATTACTGGGTTCCTGACAGAGTCTTCTTCTTAGGAAGCACTGGCTGAGCACTGTGCCCAGCTCCTCTCGACACTGTGACAGACGGCAGTTGCCAGTATGGTTAAGCAGGTTTGCTTCTGCTCTTTCAGCTGGTTGTGCCAACCTTCCCTCTTGCTCTGGCCAGAAACTGCCATGACACTTACACAGGGCACCACCACGCTGGTAGCTCTGTACCTTCTTCTAAGTGGAAAGCAGAATTGCTTTCAAATACACATAGGCATCAGCACACATTAGGGAGACAGCAGGTCAATGCAGAGACGCACTTCCCAGTATGTCGCACTCCTGTGTAATCCCACAACAAAGGGAAGCAGCACAAGCACAGAGGGGCCGTGAACTCGCCCAGAGCCACACACAGACCTAGAAGTCTCCGCAGCAGCACATCAACCCAGATGCTCTGGCTCCGGTCTGGATTCCTCATCATTAGGCCAGTCAGTAGTTTTTCAGCTTTAACTCCATCAGAAATGCCAGTGGGCTTGTCAAAGCAGTGTGCTTCATGCCACCTTGAGGATTTCTATCCACTAGGTCTGGGGTGGGGCCTGAGAATTAGATTTCTGACAAGGTCCCAGGAGATGTTGATGCCTGGGGACCACACTCTGAGACCTCCTGGAGGTGAACCCATTTTCTACACTGAGAGAGGGAGCCTCAACCTGCAAAACTACGAAGCGGGATCAAAATGTATGGTGAATTTTTTTTTTTTAACAGAATGTATTACAGTAAGATAGCATGCCATAAATTCCCCCAAAATACTCCCTGTCACTTCAAATACACCCATCCCATCATTCTCACTTTCTGAAGTACTCAAAGTCTTCTTCTGTGAGTGTCCTTATGGAGTGTGATCGAAATACAGTGAATGTGGCTGCTAAGTGTCATCCAACAGAAAAGCAGGCTCATAAAAACATCATGATGTGTCCTCATCCACCTTATTCACTGTCTGGCACTGTGTGACTTCCAGCTCTTTCCTGAAGTCAAAATGACTGTGGAAGGGAAATGTTGTGAATGGATTCAGGACATCAAGGCAGCCACGACAGAGCAACTAGCGACACTCATGAGGACTTCCAGGACTGCCTCAGAAAGCAGCGAGAAAGAACCAGGGGTAAAGCGTTGTGAGTTCAAGGCCAGCTTGGGCTACAACGCGGCACAAGGCCGGCCTGAGCTACATAGTGCGACCCTGCCTCAAAAAACCAGGGCTGGGAGTTTGGCCCAGTGGCTTAAGCACCTGCCCTGGCAGGCGCGAGGCTGTGAGTTCAATCCCTGGTGCCGCAAAAAAACAAACAAACAAACAAACAAACAAAAAAAAAAAACCAGGGGTAAGTGTGCTCAAAGCAAAGGCTAGTATTTTGAGAAGGATTAATGGCACTGTATCACTTTGCTGAAATGTGTTTTTAAATTTAAATGCTGACTGTATTTTTTAATTACACCTTGTAAACTCTGGATAGGTTTGCCAGATAAAATACAGGATACCCTGTTAATTTAAATTTCAGATAAGCGAACACACATTTTTTTAGTATAAGGACATCCCATGTAATATCTGGCCACACCAGTTGCAGGTTATCTGAGTTACAAGTGTCAGAAAGAACAGAAATCCACAAATAATCAAAATATCTCATTTTTGTCATTTTGGTAATGTTCCCATCTTAAACCAAACTAGTTATCACTCTTAAACAATAAAAGAAATGGGAACTGGGGATGGAGCTCAGTCGAACAGTACTTGCCTACCATGCACAAAGTCCTGGGTTGACCCACAACACTGGAAAAATAACAAGAGATGGAGAAAAGCAGTTTAATTCTTTTTAACCTATAGAGCAGAACTTGCTGAAATGCTAGTAGCTGGCAGGGGAAAGATGCTCCAATTGGAGAATCAGGGTTCTACTTGCATTGTTTTTATTTGTTCCTGCCTTTATCTACTAAAAATCAGTTCCCCTCAATCTTAGTTCAAGGAAAATGAAGAGAGGCGACACTATCACTAGTGATTCTCTAAATCTAAAGGAGAGAGTCACACTTACTATTAGAAGCTCGGATCAAATGACACATTATTTTGGGAAACCCATTCAACATTTTAGTTTTGTTCCAGCTCAATATTATGAAAAACTGCCTCTCATTCACACCGGCACCTCTTAAAGAAAAATGCTTCTAGTTTTAAGAAAAAAGCAGGCAAATATTGAGCCTCCTGCTCAGCCAATTACTGCTGTTCGTGCCTGTTTCAGGTTCATGTTTCTGCTTACTATTGTCCACTTACTTGCACCTTGGGAGATGGCAGCAGTGTCTCTCAAGCAGATAGCTTTCTCCCGGAGGACTTTGGCTTTAACGAGAGACGCTCT
The DNA here is from genome assembly GCA_004363535.1 of Dasyprocta punctata. Lineage (NCBI taxonomy): Eukaryota > Metazoa > Chordata > Mammalia > Rodentia > Dasyproctidae > Dasyprocta > Dasyprocta punctata. The sequence continues at coordinate 58,516 of RJWM01009624.1, forward strand.
CACAGTGTCTACAGGGTAACAGTGGGCAGTAACCGTCCATCAGCCACGGGCTTAGCCTTTGTCCTAACAAGCAATTAGCACCGGGCTCCACAGCTGGGCTGAGCCTAACCACACTGGTTTCTTCGAGTCCCCGTTCAATTACGATCGAGCCACCAGGAGCATGAGACTAGGCAAGGAGACAGCAATCAGGACAATTGCATCCAATCTGGCGAGCATCAGGGGGCACCTGCCTTCATCAGGGCTGGACAAAGCTTCCTGCTGAGATGGGCAGAGTGCGGACGGAAAACAGCAGAGGTACAGCCCTGCTTCCGCCCTCCGATCCCCCCAGGCAGGGCTGGCCCAGCTCTGAAGGCTTCTGGGGGTGACCACAAAGCATACTTACAGGGAGGTCTGCATAGAAGTAGTGCTTCCTGTCAAACAAGGACTTCTTATTTATGTGGCAGTTGAGCGCCAGGCCTGTCATCACTGCGGCTTCCACACACCGCCTGTTGAGAACCTATGGAAATGCCAAACACAAGCTCCTTTCAGGACCATGGACCCAACAACTGCTTCTCCCACACCAGCGTCCTCCCGCTATCAAGCTGGCCCTTCAGTGGGCACTATCTGTTTCTCTGTGTGGACAGCTCTGGTTCACAGCTGTCTGTCTGCCAATAAGGAAAGTGACATAAAAAGGAACATGCATGTGGCAGGAGGTCCCGCTGGGCACTTAATAAGCTACCACACTTGGGACCCTTTACCCCAATAGCTGGCATCAAAGTTAGGGAGAGTCCTAGAAAGGCTTCCGTGGGTAAGTGCGTGCAGTGACCTCCCATTCCCCGCCCGGGGCTGGCCAACCTCCTAAAGGGGCTGTGAGTGGGTGCCGGAGCCACATTCCTGCCCCTTGTGCTGTGGCAGCTCTTGGTGTTCCAGGGTCCCCTCTGGACCACGCTGTCTCCTCTGGTCTATGCTAAGAGATGCTTAGGAAATGTCCCAGCCCCAAAGGATATGAGCAGTTCTTGGTACCTTCCTGAGTCTGGAACTGACTAAACAAGGACAGTTAACATGTCAGAAGAGAAAAAGGGTTAGTCCCCTCATATCTGTAAGGGGGAGTTAACACCTACCTTGCAGAAGAAAGTGTACAAAGCATAGCAGAGCAAGTCTAGAGCACCCATCTACTGTAGGGACTCAATACACAGTTCTTCTCCCCATTTTATTTTGGGGAGATTTGTGAGGATGTTGTGCTTATGGGTGAGATCTGTTTCTGAATTTCATTAGAATATTTATGATGTTCTTTAGCATATCTAACACTCATAGCTAATATCACACATAGGACATATGTATTAGTATTTTTATCTACTACTTACATAGATAAGGCTTTCCAGGGAAGCATATTTCACACTGTTCTATTTTAGCTTTATATCAACCCTATGAAGAAGTTAGTATTATTTCAATATTTCAGAAAAACAAAAACTGAGACCCAAAGAGACTAAGAGACTTGCCCAGGGTGGCAAGTGATAAAGCTGGTTCTGACAGCCCCGCTGGGTGATAAGCAGAATCTCTGTGCTTCAGAGACTAGCTCTCGGGGCTGAGATGATGCGAACTGATCAATGAGCCACAGATTTCAAGAGTAAACTGCTTGCCAGAATGTAAGAGGAGTCTCTATTTAGTGCAATACACTTCCCACCACCACTACCAAGAGAAACGCACACAAATCCACCCCTGGTAACCACAATACCACTCTTTGCTTCCAGAACCCAGGTTTCAAATGGAGGATCGCATGCATGGCTTCTATTCTGAGTTCTTCACTCGGGGCCTAATAATCTGGTCAGCTCTGCAGCAAAAATGGTTTTCAAGAAGAGATGTGTGCGGGGAACAGGATGCTCTCATTATTGATGTTTTCACTTGCTAATGTTTGCCATTTCGCTGAACAGCAGTTACTGCAGTACAAACAGAGCTGGTGGGGAATCCTGCCAAGTCTGAGCCTGGTGACTGGGGTCACAGCACCCAGCGTGTGAATGTGGGGTCCTGCCCCTGAGCTGTGCTCTTCTGGGGGCTGTGCTGTGGCCAGGGCTTGGTCTGCCCTGATTCTGCCTTCGCACTCCCACTGTTTCTCTAACCACTGCTTTCAGTCTCACTTTGGCTCAATCTGCCCCTTCTGGACCGACCTGCTTCCTCCTTCCGGGCCTGCAGAGAACTCAGTCACTGTTTCGGGGATGCATAATAAGCTGCCTGTGCTTGGCACCTGGAGGGAGCTGGGAGGCGTGGGTGATCGCAGAGCCTCACTGGGTCCAGGTACACAGGCACTTGAGAAACCATCAGCGTCCAAAGAATAAGAACGCAGTGAAACACACAAACATTAGCGCAATGCTGAATACACTTTAATCTTTTTCTGATGATTTAGAAGGCTTGAAGTACCTCGAGTTCAGAGTTATAAGCATCAATCACCACCCCACTACAGTCGCATGGAGGGGCTAGTAAACAGAGAGTGCCAGCTAAAAGAATGCCAAGAAAAGAGAATTTATTGTGATCTGCGTCAGGCTGCTTCTGACAGATGGAGGTCCAGGTCAGCATGTTCTGAGGAGCGGATGCAGAGCTGGAAAATTCAACTCAGGCCGTCTTTGCTCCAAAACATTTCTTGAATGTTTATGACATTAAACATTAGCGATTCAGGGCTAAAGAGACCCTGCCCCTGCCCTCAGTGACTCTGCAGAGGTGACACAAACCCGCCACCAGCTCCGACACACTTTTCAATCTTCCACGAGGGTGATCCTGCTAAAAATGGCTCTTAGGGTGTTTTGTTGCCTACAGTGCTTCAGTGGCCCCCAAGTGCCCCACGACAGAGGCCAAGCTCTTCTATGATTGACCCCTTTACTGCACCTTCGACCTCATCTCCTGCTATGTCCCCACATACACCCGTGGTCCAGGTCTCCTGGGCAAACCCGCGGATCTGACCTCCTGCCCTTGTTCCCTTCCAAATCCTCCCAAGACATCACCACCTCTCGGCAGCCTCCACTCCTCTCCTTCCTGTGCATGCCTTGTGATCTACACACTTCTGTTCTTGCTTTTGTCACTGTGGACGGAACTGCTCACATGTATTCCCACACGATCATAAGCCTCATGAGGATGGGAACCATTTGTTTATCCTCAAATTCCTGCAGCCTATACAGAACCCGAAAAAGTGTGCTGCTCAGTTCATGTGTGCTGAACTCAAACGCAGAGGATGGTGATGCATATTTGTGGAAGGTTTCAGACAGACACCGGTGATCCTTTAAAGTGTTCTCTGCTCCTTGCTGGCCTCTACTTGTTTCTGGAAGTTCTCTAAGTGACAACTGTGCATTATGTATGTGAGGTACAATGGGATCAAAGGGGTAACCTGAAAACTCAAAAGCCTAACTGGTCCTGAAGAGCTCACAGAGTTTTCTTTGTAATTAATTTAAGTGACTCCAAAGGATCACAGGGTTATCCGGAACGGTCCTCATGTGCAAGGAGACCCATGATCCTTGGTTCTCACACACAGCTTTTTCAGCTGGCCCCTTCGGCCCCTCCCTTTGGCCTAAGCTATGAGCCGCAGCAGTATCCAATGTGTGTGGCTCTTGTCAGGAGGTACGCTCCGCACACCGCGTACAGCTGCCTTTAGTCTTCCTAGCCATCGGGGTCAAAACTGCTACGATCCTCACCTTACAGATAATGGAGGGAAGCACAGAGATTAAAATCGCCAAGGCAACATATTTTTCTTTCTACTGTTAAGGAAGTCAGACTCCCCACCCAGGGTCTCCACTATGACACTCTATTTTGAATCTTCACAGCATAAAACGTGTTAGTTTTAGCTCTCCGGACTACTAACACCACATGGCCACAGCTCCAGAACAGCACCTCACATCCTGTGTAAGTAACTTGAGGCCGGTGCTGTCTGTAACATTTTACTTCTTGCTGCGTTCCAGCTCCACAGATCTGCTTCCAGGCGCTGAGCTTCCAGAGCACAGGTACTGTGCGCTTTAACTTTCTGAAAATCTGATACCCGGACTCTGGCTTGTGGGGGACTCGGTAGGGGGAGGACCTATGGGCTTTCTCAATTAGCAGAGGATGTTCTCTTGCTAGGTTCCTGACATAGGACTCATAGAGTGATTTATCAACTAGGAGGATAATTATTTTATTCCTTCAGAAGATGGGAAAGCTGTGACAGGCAGATGTGGGAGATGAGATAAACAGACGGTGGATGGTCAACAATTTTCGTGACCAGCAGAGAGAAACTGGGCAGACTGTGGACTTGAGGAAGGTTTTAGGTGGTGACGGAGAATGGGAGTAGTAAGTGCTTTTCAAAAAGAATCATGTATTTGGCTTGCTTGTAAAACATGAGCAGCACTGCCACCATAATCTGTTTGGAACTTAACGTACATCCAGGGGATAAGGCAGTGTAAACAACCCAGAAATGTGCGTGAGACCTCAAGGATGCAGGGTGACCTCAATTTGAGAAAATCTTCCAGCTCTAAGATTCATTTAGCCTAACCAAACAAACACATGCTGACCTCTGAGCATGGCAGCGGACCATCATTTAATGAGGACCCCAAACACATCCAAGTAATTCTCTAAGTTCCATACATTCTGCTCCTTGACGCATTTTGATTTTCCCCTTTCTTCCCATATCCTCTGGGATCATTCAGGCCTCCAATCAAGTCCCACCCCTTCAACCAGAAGCCTCCCCTGCCTGGGGGGTCTCTTCTGAGACCCCAGGCCGTGACTATTTTTAGGGATCAACCTGCTCCTCTACTTCCTCTGCCTGAATTCCTATTTCACCATTCTCGGTGGCCGAGTGGATGCAGTGCAAAGGCCTGGCGGAATCTTCACGCCCTGGGTGATCTAGCCTGTTCCCTTTGGCTCCCTTTTCTCCACTATCCCGAACATAACATGATCACGATGCGGCCGAGCATGAGACGTGCTTTTGCACAAACGACAGCTGCTGACCTTAATGCCCTTCTTCATCTGCTTACGCCAGATCCGAGCAGATGGCCAGATGCTCAGGTGTTACCTTCTTTGTGAATTCTTTCCCGCCACTACCCTGTCTAGGTGGTCTTTCCTTTCAGCTCCCAGAGCACTGTCTCCATGCCAGCCTCAGCTCCCTGAGGACAACTGAGTCATTCTGCCTTAGTCCTCTTTGCCCCACCATCTAAAGAGAACAGCAAGCTGATTACACATCATCTAAGATAAATGAACAACTTCACCTTTCCCTTATCAACACCAAAAGACTGTAAGCTATGAAGGTAAAGCTGTTCTATAAAATGTATTGGTTGGGAAAAGGAAACCACTGTGAATACACTCGGTAGGTTCTCAGCAGCAGGAACCTACTGTCATCCCAGGGCTGGAGGGACAAGGGAGAAGCAGCACAGGTGCAGCGCTGGGACTGGGGCCAGCAGAGGATGCTGAAAACACGGCAGACCCGTCCCCAAAGCTGGAGCCACGGTGGACCACCAGAGACGCTGGTGGAGGCAGACCCGTCCCCAAAGCTGGAGCCACGGTGGACCACCAGAGATGTTGGTGGAGGCAGACCGGGGAGAATCACCCCACACTCTTTCACCAGAGCTTCCAGTCTGCCCAACCCGGCCAAAGGCCAGCTGATCCAGGCAGCAGGATCTGCACCAGGAGGCCCAGATCTGAGAAAAAAATGGGCCACGACTACACAGCAAATATGTACAAGTCCTTTGAAAAATAAGTAACTAATCATTAAAGGCTGTCACTCTCAAGTCTGTCGAGGCAACACAAAGCTGTAACTTCTGTGGACACCTTTTTCACATATTGGCAGCTGAGAATTCTAAAATGTTGCTAATTTTTAAGGAACATTTGTGATTAACTTGAACTTGAGCACTAAATCTACATTAAACACTAGGAAAAGATTTGCTAAGCAAATTAACAAATAAAGATTACATGATCTAGTTGAAATTTTTTTTAAAAAAGAAGCATTTTCTAGGATTTGAGCATTCTATATGAAATTGTACTAATTACAAATGAATCTATTTACCAAAGCCAGCCCCTAGGATCTCTACTAGGAAATCTCTGGGGACGTGATTCCAAGGAATAAAATTGTATGTCTTTCGAAATAGTGTACAATTCACACCATTTCTCTGCTCTTCCTACTTTGTTCTCAGCTGCTGAGCCCACAATGCGATACGGCATCCGAAAGGCCAGGGAGTGTCAGAACCTCCTTACAAAGTGCAGGTGACACGAAGGGCTGATGTCTTACCTGAAAATCCAGTGAACGATTCCTCTGGGTCATTAAAACAAAGACTATAATGTGATGTTTTCCAAAAGTCCCAAATGGCAATTATTCTGTCAAATTTGTGCTATATATTTACGACAAATCTGATAATTAGGATATACTATGGTAAATGTTCTAATTTATGGGAGAAAGTAATTAAAATTTATTAAGTCAAAATAAAGTAGTAAAGGGGGCTTTTATCCTACAGCTAATCATAAATCTGTTTAAAGCATAAACTCCCTCTGATTCATATTCAAAGCAAGTTATCATGTGATACGTTTTCATTACCACAGAGAAAATGGTTCCCATTCTCTTATCCCCTTCGCATGCACCACTAAGTCCTTTTATTTTCACTCAAAACAAATGGAAAACTTCTTGTGCTGTAATGATTAAGCTTGCCAAAGCTGGCCAGTTAAGGTAATTTTTTAGAAGTGGAATTTCATCACCAAAATTACTATGCTCCACAAATAAATTTAATAAGGGGCCAGAATGTGATTCAAAAGTACTAGTTTTATGTACATATTAAACATATATGTGGATAAATTCACATAAATGTGTCTATTCCTTCATGTTTAAAAACAGGCATTCCTTTGGAAAAGAAGCCAATGAATGCTCCATTCCCTCCTTTAAGTAGCTTTTTAACAAGGGAGAAAAACAAGTACTTATCACGCAGGCAACACTTTCGGTCAAAGGCATGGTCAGCAGTTTCCGCTGTCTTTCAGCTCCAAGTGCGCCTCTCTATTCCAAGCCCACGTGTGCCAGTGCCATTCCCAAGGTCAGGATCAAGGGGAAGAATATTTTCTTACCCATGATACACCCTCCTGCCTCGGCCTACCTGGCAAGCTTAGGCGGCTACCACCAGTGCCTACAGTCCCCGCCACAAAAGACCAGAGGCAGGCAGCCTATACAAGCTTGGCTTTGGGCACTGGAGCCATCTCTTTTACTTTTCCAGGTACTACTGCACTATGTCAGTCCTTTGGCATATGTCAGCCCTGGGCCTAGTCTAAGCCGGGTAAGGCGTTTTACAGGACACTACCTGGCTTTTTTGGATTTTACTTTGAGGTTGGAAGTCAATGGCCCAACAACTACAGTATAACAAGGTTAGAGAACATTTGGCAACTAGTAAAACGCAAGCCTGGTCTCCTCTTTCCCACCGCATGCTTCTCTTGCCCTCTGCAGTCCCAACAGTTATTAATCTGGCATTACTCAGGGGTGACTAACCTGATCTTGGAGGAAACTTGTACAACTGACAAACTAGGGCACAACTGAGTCCATGAGACCTGAATTGAGATCTCACGCCTACTATTTAGTAGCTGTGAACAACTTGTGTGAATTACCAAAGCTCTTCTAGGCTTTAGCTTCCTTATCTGCTAAGGGAAGACCAGTTAGTTTACAGATTATCTTGCCTGGAGATTACATAAAGTATCTCCACCTTGGTAGACATTTAGTAACACTAGTTTCAGAATGAAAGTGCTATTAAATGCAAGTGTTCACCTCAGTTAAATTCCTGACATACAAACTTTTTTAGGAGGCAAGGGAATCTAACGAGAAAAGGTCTAAACAGCTCCACAGATCCATTAGTCTGGATTTACATCCAAAGTAAGGCACAACAGATGCTAAAATTATGAAGTATGTCAACATAATATTTCCTCCTTAAATGATAACCAACACCTTTTGTGATAATTACTGCACTATCTCCAGTGGAACAGAGACCATATTTCTTAATGTGTCAGGAAGCACATATTGCTTCATTTTCTCTATTTTATAGTCAAGCAAAATTTTCCTGGGTAATATTGCATGCTCGTCCATGTCTGGAAAAAGCTCTCATTCTCAAGTGAAAGAAACAAGCTTCTATCAAGCTAAACAGTTATAAATCAGCTAACTGACCCAGCTGTTACCCTCATCCCACTGCAGCCCACCATATCTGTGATTTCCTATCTTCTAAGGAAGTAGATGCTTTTGAAATTCTGTGAGTTGATAGGAAGAGATATATGAAGGCAACAAAGGAATGAAGTTAAAAAAAAAGCCACCACCCTCAACAACAGATTTATTCATTATGAATAAAACCTTGGGATGGGGCCAAGATATTTAACGAATAAACACTTCCTTCTACTTCAACATGGAATATTTATATTTCTCTTGTTCAAGACTTTAAAAAGTACCTAAAAATTAAAAAGGCTAAGACATAAAACTCCCTCTTTTTAAACACTGAAATAGAGTTGGTTCTTTTTTCTAAACTGTTGTAAAATTTACTGATGAGACTCTACATGGAATGACTCATGGGAATGAACAACTGTTTTCCAAGAAACATTAATTTCATGACTGAGATGCCCTAATGATCTAGAATGACACCCACTTTCTTCTATATGGAAAGATTAGTATTAAATTGAAGAATCTGCCTACTACTGAGAAAGGAAACAACTGGC